>KN834774.1:662600-692936 GCA_000827265.1 Collybiopsis luxurians FD-317 M1
TAATGGTCAGTTCCAGCCCAGGAACTTGATTACTCAGCCCAGTTTCCGGCCGGTTCCTGGGCTGGAACTGACCATTATGTTTCCCCAGGCGTAATTACAATCATTTTGCGATCGAAAAAGGATTCCTTTTTCGGCCGTGAAAGGAATTGAATGACCGACGAAATCTAAATTGAACTACAAAGGAAATTTTAATCCTTTTATGCCCGAAATCAATGCCTTTTATCAATTGAAATTAGAAAGGAATATTTAACATTTTTTCGAGCGAAATGCAGATTTAATTGTCTTCTTTTTTTCGATTCCAATATCGGGCGAAAAAAGCTCCAAATTTCAAGTATTTTTTCGCTCGAAATCAAAAATTTATTCCAAATCTATTTACAGTAATAATAACGGTCGAGAAAAATCAGAACCGCCGTAGTGATTGTCAACTAATGAGGATCGTAGTACAGTGATAAAGTCCATTACAAGTTTATAAGTGAACAGCAGTTTAAAAAAGGCCTAGTAGGGTACATTCCAGATTTCGGAGCAAACGAGAGGTAGTTAGCGAATAGCGAGCACTTGAAAGTGAACTGAAATCAAAGCAAAGCATACAAATCCCTTATTCTTCAGTAGTATTCGTATCGGCATCGTCGTCGACCTTTGGTTTAGCTGTGGCATTGGAATATCTTTGGCTCCCTCTCTTTCATTGGATGGAATCACTGACAACTCTTTCCTTGCAGGAAACACTTGACTGGTTACTGGTCGGGGAGGGTCGTCTTGACTTTATTATGGTTAATGATCAAGAGATGCAATTTTTTAGCGCCGAGAGCAACGCAGATTAACGGCGACGCGATGTGGATTTTTTACTTCTTCAAGTCGTCCTAATGAGGAGTGTAATGCGGCGGAACCACATGCCTTTCCAATGCAATAAGAATTTCTTTCTACTGAGATTGTAAGCCAACTGATAGGAATGGCACAGTTTGAGAGCCAATTTGTTGGACTGTGTTGCATTTTGTCATATTCCTTGCATTGCTTCATTCGCATTGTATAGTGTAGTGCTGTCATGTCCTATCAGTGCTCCATTATTATTGTATCGGTATTATATTCTCTTTAGATGATTTTATCACATTTTATTGGCACAGAATTCTCTTGTTTTGATTTTACAACCTGATAGTATTTGAGTACTGACACTAATAAATCCAATCATTTTACGCTGCTCTTGGTGTTCCAACGCGGCCCAACTAGGTTATACTTTGGGCGCCCTTTTGCTAATGAGTTACATGCCACTTTGATGCGCAGACATCTACGTCTGAGAATATAGAAGCTCTTATTTCTCGGTGACGACCCAGCTATACGACGAATACGAATACAAACATGAGAACACGAATAAGAATCACACCACTGGGTATTGGTGTATTATATTTTCTTGTACAGTCTCGTATAACTCGCTTTGACCGGGCGTCAATTTACCAGCGTTTAAATTATTTGACGTTGTTTGGCTGGACCCTTGAGCCAAACGCCTCCGTGTCCGTGTTCCCGTGCGCCTGTTCCTTAACTTTTTGCTCTGCTACATATACTCGTTCCATCTACACAGATTCGTTCTGCATGGAAGGTGCTGCCACCTTCAAGGATATCCCGGAGCTATTCGAAGTACGTGTTTTGTCAAGTTTCATGTCATTATTTTCTAATTTATGAGCTGTAAACCTAGGTCGATTTGGGTGAATCGCTCACCGCGCGAACTGAAGCTCTCTGTATGTCGAAACTTTCGGGTATTATTTCAAGCATATTGATGCTGTTGTTCAGCTTCATTTCGTGAACTTGGACCCCCAGATCTGTGTCATGTTGTGAAGAGTACAGGGAGAAGTGGTCAGCGAGACGTACGTGGTCGGGTATTCTTGAAATTTCCAACACAGAACTTATTCTGTTATAGCTTGGCTCGTATCACTATATTTCTGGCGTCGACGCTTCATCTTCAGCTTCATTGGCTGCATACATCAATTCCTTAACTTACGCAATAGAAGATAATTCCGCCTGGTTCAGCAAAGGCAGTTCTTGGAAGGTCAAAAATGGCTGTTATTGGTGTGTATCTGGATCCCTTTCCTGTCTATGCCAATCGCCACCTAATCACACCCTTTCCCTTGTCCAGCTGCTTCAACGCCTTTTCCCGCCTCGACGTCCGTGTAGACGTCAAAATCCCCGGCGGCGTCAACGCCTACGCGATCGATCTTCGAGGAGAACGACACGAAGCTACGCCAGAGATTTGGCAAGAGACTTATGTCTCTGCGCTACTCAGGTCTATTTTGTACTCGGATGATCCTACCTATTGGCTCGATGCGTATCGGAAACTAGACCCCATTACAAGTCTGGAGAGTGAGCTTCGGTTTTTGCAGGCTGCGGAGGCGTTGTTTATGAAAGGTATGTGAGACTCGTAATCGTTTTTCGTATCGATCCTCATCACGATGTACGAATACAAGGTTGGCAAGTTGGCTCTGATCCTGAGATTCAGGTGGCCACCGTCGTATCGAATCATCTCACCGCCGGGATTATGAAGTATTTCGGAGACAGCGGCAGATATCAACCTGTAGCTAATCTTTTCGAAAAGCTCACCGCAAAAGAACCAGAGGTTGCCAGTCTTTTGGCTAAAAGTTACATCGGCATGAGTGCGTTATTCTTTCTCCTAAAAATCCACTCAACATCCGTCCTAACCCAAACCGATCCCAGACGAGGAAGTCAAAGCCGTGCAAATCATGTCCTCCTCCATCCGTCAAACCCCCTCCTCCTACACCCTCCTCCACGCCCAATGTGATCTCCTCCGCGCCAAAGGCAAATTCCCATGGGCCGTCAAGCTCGCGCGCCAAGCGGTCAACTGCGCCCCGTCCGAATTCGTCACCTGGGAGAAGTTAACAGAGTGCTGGATCGACATGGGCGAGTTCGAGTCTGCGCTCCTGACGCTGAATTCGTGTCCAATGTTCACGTTCAACGGGCGGGATGCGCATCGGAATTTAACGCCCGCGAGGGTGCATATGCCGTTTGGGCGGGCGATTGGGGAGGTTTTACCGGAGAGGGTGAAGACGGAGGACGATGAGGCTGACCCTGCGCTCTTGAGGCTTCCGGCGCCGGGCCTCCGGGGGACGTGGGCAAGGGCGTATGCGCTGTTAACGAGGTTGGTGTCGCAAATTGGGTGGGATGAGTTATTGAAGACGCGGAGCTGTGTGTTTGTGATGGAGGAGGAGTATCGGATGCAGAAGGCGCATGGGGATATTGCGGCTGTTGTTGCGTCCGGGAGTGGGGACGCGAATGCGAACGGGAGGGTGATTTATGAAGATGGGAGTGTGAGAGATTCGGTGGGTACGGTGGATGGGACGACGTTGGGTGGGGGGGATGGCGATGGCGATGATGGGGATGATGATGCGTCGACGAGAGGGATCGTGTCTCCTAATAGTTCAAGAAAGTCGGGGTCGTTGTCGGCTTCTGTGAATGGGGGTTTTGGTGCTGGTGCTGGCACGAGGGCGAAAGATGGTGGGAGCGGGAGTGCGGAGGAGGGAAAGGTTGGGTTAGGTTTGGATGCGGGGATTCCTACGATTCGAATTTCAACAGAGTCGGATAGGCAGTTTGATGAGGATGGGAATGATGTTGCTGGGGCTGGTGAGGGTAAGGGTAAGGGTTCAGAGGGGAAGGATGTGAATGGGGACGTTCAACCTGGGACTCAGAGGCGGACGAGCTTTGACGAGTCGCGCGATGTGGCGCTGGAAAGGCCTGCGCCTGCTCAGGCTCCGTCTGAGGAGGACGATAAGGATAGGGATCGGGAGTCGCTCCATGAGCTTTCTTCGCCCGGTCAAAGTCAAACTCAAGGCCAAAGCCCAGAAGGACAAGGCCAAAACCAAAGTCAAAACCAAACCTTCTCCTTCTCGAACAAACGTCTCTGCGAGCGCTGGCTGGACAATTTGTTCATGGTTCTCTACGAGGACCTGCGGGTGTGGACGATTTTCCGAGCCGAGGTGGCGCATTTCAAGACGCAGCATGTTGCGTATCGCAAGACGGGGCTGGAGTGGGAAATTTTGGGGGATTTGGGGATGAGGCTGCATCATAAGGAGGAGGCGAAGGAGGTGAGTTTTTGAGTGTTTTATTTCATGCGATTTGTGTGTGGTAGGCTTGTGCGTTGGATTGGTACTGACGCGAGTGTTCTCTTTTTCTTTTTTTTCTGGTGTCTAGGCGTATCAGCGGTGTTTGGACACCCCGAGATATTCGCAGAAGCCGTGGGCGAAGTTGATGGATGTGTATGCGGAGGAGGGGGATATTCAGAGGGGGATACAGACGGCGATTAGGGTGGCGGCGTATCAGTGGGCGGATTATACTGAGATGACGGTGGGTTTTTTGTGGTTTTTGTTTTCTTATAGGTGTCTGATATGTTTTATTTTTTGAATCCCTGTTCCCTTCCCCCTCCTTCTCCCTCATCCTCACCCTTCCTTCCTTCCCTCCCTCTATTTCTCCCCCTCCCCCTCTCCCCCTCCATTCCTCCCTCCCTCCATTCCTCCTTCTCTCCCTCCCTCCATTCCTCCTTCTCTCCCTCCCTCCATTCCTCCTTCTCTCCCTCCCTCCATTCCTCCATCTCTCCCTCCCTCCATTCCTCCATCTCTCCCTCCATTCCTCCCTCCCTTCCCTCCCTCCCTCCTTTCCTCCCTCCTTTCCTTCTCTCCCTCCATTCCTCCCTCCCTCTCTCCCCCCTCCCCCTCTCCCTCCGTTCCTCCTCCGTTCCTCCCCCTCCGTTTACTCCCCTCTCCCTCCGTTTACTCCCCTCTCCCTCCGTTTACTCCCCCTTTCCCTCCGTTTACTCCCCCCTCTCCTTCTCGGTTTCCTCTCCCTCGGTTTCCTCCCTCCCCCCTCTGTGATCCATAATCTAATGATCTCCATCGACGTTCTGACACGACTAGTACCCGACCCAAATCGCGCGCGCCTTCTTCAAGCTCGGTCAGATCCACGGCCATGCCAAGATTTCCTATACGCTCATCAGTATGGGACTTCCGGATTCGATACTGAAGATTATGGACAGTTATTTGCAGTATGGGAAGACGTTCAAGGTTGAGGGGTATGATTTTTGATGATACCAAAAAAGGGAAGGCGAGGCTTACGTTGGGTGAAGGAGGGTGGTGGCCTTTTTCTCTCGCGTCGTCTTTTGATTTTCTTTACGCGCCTTTTTTTCGTTTCGTTTCGAGTTTCGAGTTTTTCTCGATTTTCTGTGAAGCTTCTTTTGCCGCCTTTGCCCTGCGACCTTGACGATGCGTGTGCAGAAGTTCACTTACTTGTACTCAGCGGATTACTTTTTCGGTGCTTTATGCGTCATGTTTCTGTTCCTTTTTTTCTTTTTTTACCTCCCTCACTGCTCTGTTTTCGTTTTTCTCGTTCCGTACAGATTGACTCATTTTGTCAAACGATTGAGTACTGGTTATTTTATTATACTTATTTTCTGGCAGCCGCTAAAAGGTGTTCACTCAGCCACTCGTTGTTTACGTGCGCATCACACCCTCAATATATTGTCAAAAATGTCGTGGCGGGTCCAAGTTCGGTGGAGCCACAGCTATTCTTTCATTTGTAGCATAGCTTTCAAGCCTTAGTGTGTACACGCCGGCAGTGTCCGAGTCGGAGCTGGGGTATATATACGACAATCAACTAGCGTTCAAGTATTTAAACAACATCTTTCATTAGCTGGCTCTTTGCTGAGAGCCGCTATACCAATCATGTCCGACTCTAGCTCTCCCCCAGCACCATTTCACCGTGGACAAGAAAAACTCATCAATTCCGATGAGGCTAAAGAGGACAAACTTATCAATATTTTGGCCGAGCAGCTGGAGCAGGTGCGTATATGCGTGTATTTTTTTTCTTTCAAGGTTCTGGATAAGACTGATGGGTGATATGCACAGCTCAGAGCGGACAAAATTGAGCTGCAAAATGCCCCTAAAGCCGAGTCGAATATTCCTGTCAGGCGGCTGGGTCGTCCAAGGAGCAGCAGAGCAGCTCCACAAAACAAGAAACCTAATGATATGAACAGAAAAGATCGTGTTGCGGTCCAAGTTGGCGGTGATACCACTAGAGATCCCAGCACAGAGGTTATGCTGGACAACATTAATCTGCGACGCGAAAGCGAGCGGTTGCGCCACGTAAACGAACTGTTGCGCCACGAAAATGGGCAGCTGCGTCACGAAAATGGGCGGTTGCGCAAGGAATTGGCGGATCTTGAACAGTACTTCAGCCGCGAAAACAAGCAGTTGCGCAGGAAATTGGCGAATCTTGACAGCCGCGAAAACGAGCAGTTGCGAAAGAAATTGGCAGATATTGAACGTGACTATACCCGAGTATCGAGATTGAATGATTGTTTTCGTGAAGAGTTGATTCATCATGGGAATCGTGTGAGTAGTATATTTTTGTTTGCAATGCCCGGACGGAATTTTTACTTTCAATCGTTCGTCGTTCTACAGCTTGGACAACCAGTGAGTGATCTGTTTAGAATGCACTCGCCTATGGACGAGTTTACGGGATCGTCGACATCACCACGGCATTTCGATGGAGTACCTATTCCCCCACCCCTCGCTCGAAGTCAAGATCGCTTTCAAGACGGTTGGGAGGGTAGGGTTGTATCTCAAAAGAATTCAGGTCATCCAGCTTCGCGTCCATCTGGGTTTATGTTGGGTCCTGAGCTGCTGTCATCGTTCCCCTCGCGAATGGAGGCTCAGATAAAGATGGCAATACCTAATGTTTCTGCTAGGTCATCTGGACCTACAGCTGATGCTCTCCAAGTTCCCTCCAATTGAAAGTATATAAAGAATTCGTTTGCAATCATCCCTTGACCGGACCGCAATCCAAAGCAAATATTACCCGTATGGATGAGAATCTTTTATAAATAAACTGGCATCAAGACGTCGTTCAGGCTGGAGAGGAGTTCTCGAAGAAGACACGGTAGTTGAATGTCGACGCCGTCTCCGATTAATCACTTCGAAGAGCCTGCGTTTTCTGTTCAACTTTGAATTCGAAAACTGCTCTGGATACACCTTCGTGTGAACCGACTGCTACCCGCCAATACTGGCTCCGCTCGTCCCGCCCATTTTATCCAATCTTCGCGCCTGTGCCTTGTTGACTTGCCTTGCATCGCAAATTGGCTGGTATGAGCTGCTTGATTAGTATGGGTCTTCCGGATTCGAAATTAAAGATCATGGATAGTTATTTCACACTTATTTGCAATATGGGAAGACATTCAAGGCTGAGGAGTATGACTTTTGATGATAATAAAAGTAAGGCGAGGCGAGGGTGAGGGTGAAGTAGGATGGTAGCCTATTTTCTTCTGATTTCTTACAAGTTCATTTTTCGTTTCGATTTTTGTTCGGCCTCCTGCGAACGGGCACGTGCGGAGGTTGACTTTGGTTATAGCGAACTGCTATGTTTTTCTTTGTCGAATGATTAAGTACTGGTTATCTCTCCTTATACTTATTTTCTGGAATCTTTTTACAGCCGCTGAAAGGTGTTTAGAGCGTCGGAAGGAGCTTTGAAATGCGGCCTGTGCTATAGGATGTGCAACACACCCTCAATGACAATAGACTGCCAAAAACGTCGTGCCAGGTCTAGGTTCGGTGCCGTTTAATGGGCTAGGTCAGATATGCAGCTGACCTGGCCAAAACAAACCCCCGAATGTCATATACATAGATACCGGGGGATATATTTTCTGTACCCTGCCGGCTGACTTCTGCTCATATGATCTTTCTATCTAGTTCTTATCTTTTACGTAGTAGTTGATGTTGATACATTTTTGTAATCTCAGAACCATCCTCCTTGTGGTTCCAGAATGCTTACTGTCTAAGACGAGTTTCTTTTTGTCAAATGATTGAGTGGTTATTATTTTATTATACCTATTTTTTAGAATCTTTTTGCAGCCGCTGACAGGTGCTTTGACAGTCGCAAAGAGCTTCGCAATATTAATGCGACCCGTGCTACGAGATATGCATCACACGCTCAATAGATTGCCAAAAATGTCGTGCCAGGTCTAAGTTGGGGGCTCTAAACGGCCGGCAACGTTGGAACTTGGGTATGTATGCGATAGTTAAATAACGTTCCGGGCGTAGCTGAGACGACATTTCCCGTTGACTGGCTCTTTGTTGAGAGCCACTACGCCAACCATGTCCGACTTTGACTCTCCACCCGCACCGTTTCACCGTGAACAAGCAAAACAGACCAATACCGATGAGGCTGAAGAGGACTCCCGTGACAAAACTATCAGTTTTCTGGCCAGGAAGTTGGAGCAGGTGTGCAAATGCGTACATTTTTTTGTTTTAAGATTCAGGATAAGACTGATCGGTGATATTTACAGCTCAGAGCGGACAAGATTCAACTGCAAAATGCCCCCAAAGCTGAGTCAAATGCTCATGTCAAGCGGCTGGGCCGTCCAAGGGGCCGCAGATTTGCTCAGCAAAACAAAAAACCAAACAGAAAAGGTCGTGTTGCGGTTGACAGTGGTTCAACTGGAGATCCTAGCACAGAGGTTATGCTCGAGAACATTAACCTGCGCCACGAAAACGAGCAGTTGCGGAAGAAATTGGCGGATCTTGAACAAGACTTTATCCGAATATCGAGATTGAATGATAATTATCGTGAAGAGTTGATCGACCATAAGAATCGTGTAAGTAGTATATCTTTGTTTGCAATGCCCGGACGGCTCTTTTACTTCCAGTTGCTCCTCTTTCCACAGCTTGGACTGCCAATTAGTGATCTGTTTGTGTTGTCCTCGTCTACGGACTTGTATTCACAACCGACATCACCACATTTCAATGCAGTACCTATCCCACCATCCCTCGCTCGAGGGAGTCGCCATCGCAGACCATACAATAATATATCTGAAGAGAATTCAACTCATTCTTCAGCTTCGGGTTCATTTGGTTTAATGTTGGGTCCTGAGCAGCGGTATACTCTGTCATCGTTCCCCTCGCGACTAGAGGCTCAAATGAAGAACGATATGGGATTACCTAATGTTTCCGCTAGGTCATCTGGACCTACAGTCGATTCTCTCCAAATTCCCTCCAACTGAAAGTACCCACTTAACTTGAAGGATTGGTTTGTAACCATCCGTCCTGAGATTATAGCGTTAGTACTGTATACCTGATTAAGGTACTTAAATAGGAATGAGGACAACAATACAAAATAATACTACCTGTATGGACGCAGGATCTCGAAAATAAGTACGGGAAACCGGCGTCACTACGTCGTTCAAGCTGGAGAGGTTTTCGATGATAGGGTGTCGGATGTGACTCCGTCGCTGATTGATCACTTAGAAAACCCTGCCTTTTCTGGTCAAATCGAAACTACTCTTCATATTCCTCTCTCGCGAGAACTCGCCTACTTTATTTAATACCTCATCTTCACCACGTCAATTCTAAATCTTCAAGACACTCCAGCCGGGTTTGGGGAAACACATGTAAAATAACTATGTTCCAATGATACCTGTGTTTGGAAATGGATCGTACATTTCAAGGATGAGCCATAGCTTTGAGATGGCGGAGTGTCCCCTTGGGATTTGAAATATCCTCGTGGGCGCAAACCTGGGAGAATTCGAACTCGGTCTCTCCATTCTCCGATTCATGTACCGGTGAGGAGGAAGGAGACAAGGAAGAGGGTGTGCTTCGGACAAGGTATGGCTGAGGCTGTCGAAGTCGGGAAGTCCAATGCACGCGATCGCTCAGATTAATTTAGATATGTATACGGATTTAATTTATAGTTCAGATGTGCGCGTTGCAGTAGGTGCAGCTGACAGGAGTATTGGTACATCCAGCTTGAGTTACCCTCACCCCTACCTCCTCGCAATCATACTCTCAGAAAAATCGTACAAGAAAATGAGATGAACCTTGCTCGTCGTCAACACACTACCTGAAAACGACGATTTTATCACAACGTCTGTGGCGGAATGCTCATCGCATGATTTCCATGCTTCAGCAAAAAGGCGGAATCTATCACGGATAGCAATTTAGGTTGTCGACATTTTCCTTGTCGTGTATAGCTTGAAACTCAAGTCAATCAAGGAATACTTGCCCTGGTATGAACAGCTTTGACATTTCCATATTCAGAATGAGAACTGCTACTTTTGGAAGCCAGACATTTTCACGTGCAAGAAAGGCGAGTTTATATAAGCCTCGCTGCTTCTCTGCCTCGATTCCGTTTCTGTCTTCTGCCACTATCATCCTCTTGACGCTCTCGCCGAATCCAGCCTACTTCAACTTTCTACAAACCTCATTGTTAACCGTCTGCTTATCCGTCAATCATGGTCTGTCATTCACTGCCAGTCAGCAACTCGGTAGAACTGACCCCTTCAATGAAGAATCCCCAGTCCATCGTGTCGTGCAACAGCGAACTCACACCCACAGTCAATTTCGTATATCTTCGATCACTCGCCTTAACGAGTGCAATATATTTACTTTTGACGTCGTTAGCTTGGTCGTCGCTCTAGTCTCCGAGTGCAAAAACTGGCTGCACGGAAGGCTGAAGAAACTAAGAAGGTGATTAACTTTCGTGTTAATTGTTGATCTCATCGACTCTTTCGTCGTCCCACATTCAGGTTCCGGTCGCTGCCCCAAAGAGGAAGCTAAAGGAGAACGCCAATGTTCCCGAGGTTTCAGTGAGTCATAGTTTCCTCGCCTAGTTCTATCTGCTAATCCGACCTTTCAAGGCCAAGCGGAAAGTCTCCTCAACTACTCGTTCTGCTAAATCGAAAATTGTTCCACTCAAGAAGCGAGCTTTACCAAATGTTGGGGGATTTGCGGCGCCGGGCATGGCTGGGTCTCTGCAGATGAAAAACGTTACAGTGAGTAAGGAAGTTGGTCTTCAATTGTCGATTACTATATGCCAGGCTGGACGTATCCCAGCTTTAATCCAGGCTGAATCGATCTCGGCAAACCCTCAACGTAGTCACGTAGTCGCGAGTCAGAATGCCTCCGTTTTCAGCTCTTTTGACATCTCCGATCATGTTGTCTCTTCTTCCTCGACGAGACCCAAGCGCCGATCCTCCACTTTTACCTTTGCACAACCCTCCAAGACGACTTCTGTCTCTATCACTAAACAGATCTCGAACGAGTCCAATGATTCCGCCCGGACCAGGACTTCCCTTACGAAAATATCTATCAACTTTAAGACTGTTACGACCTTTCCCGACGATGGTACTGTTTTTCATACCGATGAAGCTGAAGAGTACTCGCCGGAGACGACCACGGAGATTCCCAAATCAGCAAAGAACAGACACGTCGTAGCGGAATGTAAGCGCTTATTGAAGGAGCATGAAGAGGAGCACACGCTCTTTCTCGCGGTATACTGATCTGGCGAGACTTCTACACGTTGACGTTCCTGTACGTGGTGCTGGTTTTCAATGTCGACCAAAATGAGTCTCTTGAGCTATTAGCCTTCAGCTATCACGACAGATTGGAGTATGTATGAATTTTTTGTAGATTTGTATATTCACAGGTTTGTGTTTTTACGTACGTCGTACTACCACCTTTCTATACAAAGCAACCGTTATAGGATATCCATCCGATCTCTGCCTCAGATATTTTCGGAAAACTCACAGAGCGAGATACACAGTGTCATTAGGTTAATAACCGAGGGACTTAGCAATGCCACCTTGCGACTTTCCTCCTTTTGATTTTTTTCTTCTTTCGGATTGTTCTCCAACGAAGTCTCCTTAAATTAAAATTGAAAGGCGCTGGTACATCCTGCCTGTTGACCACAATCAGGAAATACATTTTCATGTTGAATTTTGTGTTACAGTAAAGTAACCGCGACCAAAGCTCTGCCCGGATGCCATGCATCTAAGTCTCCCGTAGCGGGCATGTCGGTGTTGGCCCAGAGCCAGCACGGGTATCACTCAAGGATTTCGGTCCTAAGCGATACTCGACCCTGACACATGGCAAGTTCGACTTCATACTCCTGGTTGAGCCGATGCATCAGTGTCGCTGTTATGAAAGAACAAGGATCGGAGCCTCGCGCATCCTTTCAACTCTAGTAATCATAGCAGTGACCGCATCAAGGAGAACTTGTCAGCGTCACCTCCATTGCATGCTTAGGCAGTGCAGCGGAGTTCTCACTGAGGACTACAATATATACAGTGCTTGTACATATCTACAATGTAGGTTTGCACTCGCACTTTGTAGATTCCTAAAAGTGTCAGCAGTCCTGCCTGTGTCTGCCCCACAGGTGGCTTACATTGGAATATCGATGTACATCGAGAGTTCCGAATTACAAGGTGAACCCGTATAGATACTCCCGAGATGTACTCAGTGGAGTTCAGCGATAGTCCCATTGCCGGGAGCAAAAACGGGGATGTACAAGGCATGTCTACGCTGATCCTGTACCAAATGATGTGGTACAAAGGTAGACACCGTCATAGACGGCGGGTATTTTTTCATTTACTTCTCTTACTGTTTATGCATGGTGTATGTACTCCGGACCAATGAAAAGTTGAGGCGACAGACCAACACTAATTCCGATCCTGCACCGTTGGCATCCAAATCCAATCCTCGCTCCAACCTTACCAGTCCAGATCCAAATTCAATCCGAATCCAAACTTGATTTCCATCTGGATAGGATAGGATATATATTATACTGGCCAAGGTCCGATTCCCGAATGACCAGTTTACCATAATGTGCCTACTACTACTATACCTTTGCAACACACATTTCTATCAGTATACCAATTTATACTTACATTAAAAATTCAAAAGAGAAAACTGCGCAGTGTGCAATATGAGTGCATACAGCCAATGAGTGCTAATAAGAGTCCTTAGGGCTGTCGGAGCAGCATTACCTAACTCTACGTGATCACAGCTGGTGGAGATGCAAAATGTGAATGACATACCAGTAGTACCAGGTCAAAACTTGTGTGCATTCCATATACAAGCCCTCAAGGTTCGAGCCTCTGGAACAAGCTTGCCAGCGGACCGCTTGAGGTGCCTGCAGGGCTGTCCTTGGAACCCCGATACCTTGAGGAATTTTAATAATTTCTTTTATATGTCTCGTTTCCTCTTGCAATATGATACAATCCTCCTGCCATTGCAGTACTCGGCTATGCACTTTACACCAAGATATTTGGAGACCAGGTACTTGTTAGGACGGGAAAGCGTAGATAAATCAATCCTTACATTCCGCAATGTTTTCTTCATTGGTGTGATCTACGCCTGGAGTGTTCCATATCCATGATGAGATTACACAACCCTCCCCAGTTGGACCATTATCTTTCCCCTGTTAAATCAACCGTATATCCTCACCGCGAAGTGGTTTCAAGCTGTTCGACCAATTTACATTCCCTACCTTCTCTGCAAAATGCTGAAATTTGAAATAATTCCTGGCATATGAGCTGAGTTTGGGTAATCCGAGAGCTCACTGATTGAGCAGCCAGATCATTCTTCATAAGCTCTTCATCTTCTTGTACAAATTCAAGCCGGAGTTGATGCAGTATATACTCTAGCTTTGGGGTATGCCACTGTACTGCTTACATCTCACAAGTACGAGGATATACCTCTGATTTTAGGGGGTATTTTCATGAATACATTTGTGCCCATGTCTACTCTGACTTGAGGCTCATCTTTTCTCTGTCTGGATCTTGCTCCCATTCCATTACCATAATGCGCCAACATGCTTTAGCAGATTCATCAGGGCTTTCAGTGGATTCTTAATATGCAGTTACCATTTTGAGTCAAAGCTTGGCAGCGTCTAGTGATTTGTTCTAGATCAGACTCGACTGGAGCTTCATTTATTAGCCATCGATTTTGTCAAATTTTTAATGCTTCTCTGTTGCTTAGGGTGGCACTGCTGATACATATTTGCTGCTATCTCCACATCATCTTCACGAAAGGAAATTGAGTGATGGATGTGGATAGAGGCAAAAGGTGTTCATAAAAATCACATTCGCTTCAATACTTAGGTGGCACCTGGTCTCTATTTCCACTAAGTATGTCCTGGTCGGTTATACTCAGTTGTCGTCTTCATCGATTGGACCGTAACTGCTTCATCGCGTCGCATTATCAGGGCAGAGACCAACAGATATACTTATAGTGTTCATATCTAATTGGACCGTCTCTTTACGACATCACAGAATGATCTTAACTTATCACGGTGTAATTCGGATACCGCCGAGTCAATGATAATGAGCTGTGTCTCGGCCAGAATTTAATTGGAATTGTGCCTAGCGTGTAGATAATGACGGACATCATTGTTTGATGTGCAAGATTGATTTTTCAGTTTGTGTTCCTGACGCCCTAAGGTGCCTGCCGCCACATGCAATGCTGGGAAAACGACTCTAGCGAATTACCCATTCTTTCGCTCCCCCCACCATCATGGCTGAACATTCTGTTCACAGTGCTGACGAGTCGACCAATCCCAATCATCTTGTCCTTCCATCTCTTGGAAACCCGTCAGCTGCACACCCTTCTCTGCTCGAGCTCAAGGAGCGTAAACCTATTGAGGAAGAGCATTTTGAAATTCGGGTGAGGCCTGAAGACACTGCCAATGAAGTGGGAAACATTACGACACCAGCAAAAGATGTTAAACCTTCTACTTCCATTGATGAGGGATATCCTGTTGGTATGAAGAGAGGTGACAGCCGTATTGCCTCCGAAAGAGGTAAGTCAAAAGCAGATAACTTGCACTCAGTGGGGGAAAATTGTTAACAAACGAGAATCAGAGATCAAGACTTCTGAACATAGTAATTCACTTACAGGTGGTATAGCGGCTAGTCAAAATTTTACACTTTCTATTGACAAGAACCATGCTTCGAGTGCTAGAATAGGTAATATTGCTGGGAAGGAAAATTACTGCCTTTGCTGCCATTGCATTAATAAACAGGACGACGAAGAAAATCAAGGGGGCACTACTGGTGTTGGGATAAATCCTAAACCAATTAAGAAACCTTTTTATGGCTTCCGACACCCTCCACAGCTTGGTATGTGAACTTATTCACAGGAACTTTAGGGTCTGCATCTGTCCTCTGATGTTTTGCTGTACATTTTCAGGGGGAGATAAATATGATTACGAGAACATCTACGCTGATGATCCAATGTATGAAGAGCTTGCACCTAATGCAAGGGTGTGGAAAGTATATAATGATGAATTGGATAAATTGGACAGTGATAGAGTTGAAGATTGGAGAGATGGTTTAGATGCCCTTCTAGTCTTGGTAACCCTTTTTTACTGAAATTGCACATTGCAAAAACTTAATCAGAGAGTACCTAGGGTGCCTTATTCTCTGCTGTTCTCACAACATTTGTGGTTGAAACTTCTGGCAGATTGGATTTTGATTGGGGAGAAGTCAGTGCAAATCTTTTAGCTGAGTCAGTAGCTTTACAGAGAGCTGCAATGAATGGTACCTCAGCCAATCAAGTACCATCTTCTCTATTAACACCATCAACCAAGTTTCATGCTCAACCTCTTGATGTTGCATTAAATGTCATTTGGTTTATCAGTCTGGTTCTTAGTCTTGGAACTGCACTGAGTGCTGTAGTGGCCAAGCAATGGATTCATCAGTATATAGCTGTTCCTACTGGGACCCCTCAAGAACGAGCACGAATCCGTCACTTCAGATTCATGGGGTTAGAAAAGTGGCACATGTCCCTCATAATTGGTCTATTGCCCATGTTCATACATCTTTCCATGGCACTCTTCTTTGTAGGGCTCCTTTTATTTCTTCATGAATTGAGCCTGGCAATTGCAATAATTATGGATGTTTTGACCTTTACAATTCTGTCACTTTATCTTGCTAGTAATTTACTTCCAGTATGGTTTCTGGATTGCCCATATAAGACACCACTTACTTCATTGTTCTTTTCATTGATTCTAAAGGTGGTCCATACTTTTAATTCCCCTCACATTGGTCATGAAGCTGGGATAAATAATGATCAAGGATTAGAAAGCAATATTGAACCAAAAGATTCATTCAAGGATACTAAAAGATCAGTTGGGATAATGAAGTTGATCAATGAAGTTATGTCTTCTGTGACACAGTTTATATGGCATAGGGTGGCATCCTTTGTCTCTTTCATGGGACCGAAGTGGGTGATTGCATTTGAGAAAGGTTCAAATGAAAGCCCAAATCATGTATTGAATGACATGGAAATTACTTATGTTCAAAGTGATCCTAAAGATCTGAACACGGATCTTCATGGATTGTTTTGGCTTATCAGGTCATCTACCAACCTGTCTGCAAGAAATATAGCACTTGATGCCCTGAGTAATCTAAATATGGATAAGTGTGCTGAAATCAAGGAAATTTCTCAGATGCAATCATTCCAACTCATGGATGAAATTCAGAAAAGATTTACAGATGCAGTCCAGAAGGATCAGCAGATGACATTCAATCGAGCAGCTCGTACCCTGATGCACTCAGGAAGAGTCGTTTTAGATATTCCCCTTCCTGCTTCATTCTCATCTCCTTCATTTATGCTTGTTTTCATTAATGAACGGACTCAATTTCAGAATTTTGTAATAAAACTTTTTGAATGTCAGGACAGTGGAAAAGATGTTCAGCATGAGCCTATTCTTTGGGCTACCTGGTTGCAGTTAGCTGGAGAAGGATCCCGGCCAAACAGTGGTCTTGATGGATTTGACCACAAATTTATCTGTCAGAAATTGTTACTCTTAGCCAGTAATCATGACCCTACTGAAAGTGCCTCCACATCTGAATATAATCACACAACAAGATTCCAATGGCCCTTGAATCATTGCCAAAAGAGGGGACAAAGTGATGATCCTGCATTATTTAAATCACAGCTCACTCAACCATGTGGCATAGCTATGTTTTTGGAAAAATTTGCCTCAAAGCACTTTTATTACCTACTGATGGAATACATCAGGAAACATTATGGAATTTCTGCAAAATTCTATGAGAAAGATATTCCAGTCCATCTTCAACTTCTTGACCTCATAGTCAGTAGTGATAGAATGTGGAAGGAGTATCCTCAAGTTGTAGAGTCTTCATTTGAAACCATGCGAAAATATACTCAGAGCTGGCAACTTTATGGTGAAAACGAATCTCTTGTAAATGTTGCAGCTGAAACAGCTCTTATTTTGAAATGTGTTATTGAATGCTTTAATTCTGACATATTTTTGGACTCTTCAGTACACACTGTGCAGTCTGAAAATGCTGAAACTGGTGTCTCATCATCACAGATGTCAAATATTTTTGGGGCACTTGCTGCAGTGTTGAGTTATGATAGGAAGGGAATTAGCAGAGATATTATTTCTCCTCAGATTGCATCTAAAGTTATTGAAAAATGCACTGGTATCAATAAGCGAGCTTATCAGCATCATTCTGTTGACTGGTTGTTGAGGGCATTGTTTGATAACATTTTTCTTCCCCCGGATGGTTCCTGGACTGATAATGCATGGATTCAACTATTAGAAAGTAATTTGTCTGCTGAAGTGGTAGTCTTCGAGAAACCCTCAGGACTTGAAGATGCTTTGGAGAATCTGTCAAAAACAAATCGTACATTATTTTGTAAGGTCATGGAGTATGTTTCAAGCAACGGATCTTTGGAAAGGTTTTGTGCTCAGTCACTGGGGTCCTGGTTAGGAATGCAAAGAGCTTGTTTTTTTCTTGGTCATTTGAATGCACAATCTGGGTTTATTATTTCTGAAGAAAAATGGCAACAATGCATCTCAATTTTGTCTCAAGAGAGTTTCTCTTTTAATAACTGGTACTTTGACCAGGATAAATTTGCAGAAAATCTTCCAAAATTCAAGAAATTCATTCAGAATCGTTGTGTTGGTCCTATCCCGGGAGATGATGATTATGATTCTGAGCCTAGATCCGAGGAACAAGTAGACCCTGAGGCTATTCCCTCAAGGCCAATTTCTGCTCTTGCAAGTGTGGATAAAGTGCCTGGAGAATTTGAATCTGAGTTGCCAGGCAATTCAAGCACTGGGTGGAGGAGAGTAAGAAGCTTAGTACCCAAATTAATGCAAGAATTGCAAGCTTTCAGAAAGACAGTGCCGGAGAATGATATTGAGAAAATTGTTGAAGCTGGTGCATCTGATCAGTCGCCATTGCAAGACGTGCCAGGTGGTGGACCAGAGGGAGCTGGACATTAAAAATTGCAGAGTGGAGTTAGGCCAATGTTAGGCTGGCATTAGGAGTTTAAAATCAGATGCTAAAATTAAAAAGATAAGGAAATGAGTCAAAGGTCTGCAAAAATCAATGAAAACAACTAATCAAACACTTTTCAACCTGAGACTGCCATAATTAGTCTCATTCATTTACTTCAAAGTTTCTTGTATGGATATTTTCTTGTCTATTGCTAGTTGTGTAATAATTATTGACAACTTTGTAAATTTGTTAGATTTTTTTAGTGCACATGTGAAAAGAGTAAAAAACCACTTGTTGTGCCTGTGAAAGCTTTGGGTATTTTCCATGTCCCATTGCCGAGTTTATTCGGAACTTGTTCCATACTCCACTCGACGGTGTAGTGATCCTCTACTGTATTAAAAAGGCGGTAGACAAAGGATGTAACAGTATGATGATCGCATGTGCCTCAAGTTCAGCTTTCAGAGCTTTCAGCCTGCCAGGACAGCGCAAAGTCCATATGTCCGTTATAGTTCATTGACTCTGTCGCTGAACAATTCAACAAAATGATGAAAATGCTGACATTACAATGATAGTAAGCCACTCTAAGCTAATATCTAAAACCATCAACAAGATTTCATAGTCATCACCAATGAAGAGATTCTAGTGTTGGACAATGGACCATACGTACGTTCCTTTTGCTATCTCATGGACTCTAGTATGTACAACCTCGGACCAGTAGTTACAGGACTTATACTTCTGTACTTACAGCTTTATTCCTTCTGTCTCTCCTGTTTCACCTTCTGTACAATTTATATATGACTCGGACAGATAGCCACCTCAGACGCTTGACTTTGTTTGTCTGCGCTCTGAGGTGAGCTCCATTCATTATTTATTTACTAGACTGTATGCTCATTACCTACTAAGAGATTGTATCTACTATAGATACCGTGTACAACTTCTACATCTAATGCCTCTGAGAGCTCTACTCAAACAACATAAAGCTCCAGTACAAATGAAGCATCTAGAAAATGATAATCCAGGGAGCTCTAAAATCATCAAAGCACAAAGCCCTGCTAGACTCAGAAAGCAAGCATCAGTAGCACAACAAATTATATTGACCTATCAATTGCCCTTAAATGGAGGATACTGGGGGCACAACTATTAACCATCTGATTGGTGTTGATATGTATAACATAGCTGCTAGGGCAACCTGTCTAAACATGACTGCCTCAAAATTCAATAGCTGGGCTCTCAAATGTGAAACAAAAAGTGGTGTAAGTATCTTTGACAGTCCAATGGGGCATTGGAGAAAATTTGAGAGTAGTTGCTGTGTTATGTGTTACATCAATGGATAGCTTGCAGGTACCTGTTCAAATGCATTATGAAAACCAAAACGGCTTAGCTCAGTGGGTAGTACTACTTGCGTATAAATAGCCCGCGGTTACCACAAATCATTATCTGTCCGAACTCATTCCCCCATGTTCGGATCCCTCCTCTGCTGAGGTTGTATTGTCGGTGCTTTGTCTATTAACATTTAATTTAACAAGAATGTCTTTCAAAAACTTAATCTATTACTGAATGCTGAAAATGAGTGCATTTTTTAGCACCTGAAGCTGGACTTACTGACAGTTGTATATGTTCACAACAGGGAGGTCGACTTGAAACTGGGAAAGATGCTGGACTATGTGGCCCCATTCTAGAAGAAATCTAGTACAAAGCATTTATGAACAGAGTACATGAATAAGAAACTCCGAATGTGAATACAAGCTATTCGACAGTTATAGCAAATCATTCTTGCATCCTTAAGTAACTGTTTCTGGAAGCTCGAAATAATAACTCCTGATCCAAACTACTCAGTAGATGGGTATCTCTGATGTAACTTTTAGTATTTGACCGCACAAGCCTGCTATCAAGGTAAAACAAGGTTATCTGTTGTAAGAGAGTCGTCCCGTGTTCTCGCCCCTTGACGATTATTCTCATGATATTATCGTTGTTCTTAGTCTTTTGAATAGCTACCGACGGACCGTGACGTCTGATTAATACACGTTCTCATTAATGTCGATTCATTCGGACGAGATAACGCCGTACGTTACAGCATGTCCACCAAAAGGAAAATAAGTGAAGCATTTGGAAGCGTGATCTGTGTCAGCAGGTAGTACGAATGGCCACTTAAACACAAGCATCGAGGTCGCAGTGACTCGAACAGCCCCAAATGCTGTACATTTTACTGACCTCTCTGATATTCTCGTATTTGACAGGGTTAGGTCTCTACCGACTTTTCTTTCATCCCCTTCACAGATATCCTGGACCAGTCATTGCAGCATTGACCGACTTGTACGAAGTATATCATAATATCGTCCGGGGTGGAGGCCTTGTGACTGAGATCGAAAGGTTGCATCAACTGTATGGTAAGTCAACACTTCTTCAAGCAATGTTTAGTTCGTATCTTTGTTTTCAGGTCCCGTCGTTCGAACTGGTCCAAATACGGTTAGTTACACCTGTTTTTCTGTTACTTAGACGTACAGTCCTCCTACGCAGGATAACAGCTGCACTTTAATGATAGGCACGCTTATCATGACATTTACACTCACGGAACAACATTGGTGAAAGAACCCCGGTTCTACCGCGGACTCATGGCCCATGCACGCGAATCATCTGTCGTCTTCTCGAATCCACAAGAGGCAAGGAACAGAAGAGGTCTGTTAGCGCCGTCGTTTTCTCGCCAGGCGGTGACGAAACTCGAGTACATGATTCAACAGAAGGTACCTTCTTCCAATTTATTACATGGTTTGCTTTACTGTTCGATATTGCAAATTGGTTGATCAATTCGTGGGCTTACTTCGCAAACACTATAGCTCTCCGGATTCCGGCACAAAGATATCTATTGCATACCGCTCCCTTACCACTGATATCATCACCGATTACTGCTTTGCCAACTCCTTTAACACTCTTGTTGATCCAAACTTCTCTCATCCAGTAGTGCAGCAAACGCGAGATGGAATAAAGAGAATGTGGATTCAAGTTTACTTTCCCTTTATCGTGGATGTCATCAGAAGTCTACCAGAAAAATTTGTCCTGTGGCTCGTTCCCTATTTTGCAAGTTTCGTGGACGTAAAAGCAAGATTCGAGCAACAAATTGACAGCATCATCGGCGACCCAGATACACTGTCTACCACTGAACATGAGACGATTTATCATAATCTGTTGGCGCCAAAAGATCCGCAGTTGCGACCATCAAGGACATCACTAGTTCATGAAGCGTTTCTGCTTGTCAGTGCTGGTAGCGATACGGTTGGGCATGCATGCACTGTAGGGACATATTTCGCCCTCCAGGATCATTCAATTAGTGGCAGGCTTGCTGAAGAGCTTAGGAAAGCTTGGGCCGATGAAGACATACCGATGAGCTTTACTGCCCTCGAGAAATTACCATATCTAGTAAGTGGTAATCTGCTCTGATATACTATTAACGGTTCCTAATGATGGTCAATATAGACGGCATTTGCGAAAGAGGCACTTCGGATGTCCATTGGAATCATCCACCCTTTGCCACGCATTGTAGGCGATGAAACTCCCCATATAGGTGGTTCAAAAATACCTGCTGGTGTGAGTAGCATGGCTGTGAATGTTTTGGTAGACTTGTTCACTCTCGCTGTTTGTGCAGACTACTGTGGGGATGAGCCAATATTTTATGCACATGAACCCCGAGGTCTTTAGCGACCCATATACCTTCAATCCGGATCGATGGCTGGTCGAGGATACCGACGAAATGATGCTTCATTTTGTTCCATTTAGTAAAGGGCCTCGTCAATGGTACGCCAATACGGATCTAGACAATGAAAATGTTGATCAAAAAGTGTTCAGTCTTGGATTGAAGTGCGGCAAGTTTTCATTGATTGTCTGTCATGCTTTCTCAGAGATTTTCCTTGCAGTCTAGCATGGTGTGAATTATACCTCATCCTCGGAAATGTTTTTCGCAGACTTGATTTATGTCTTGTCGGCGAGAATGAGTATGTTTTTTTCGCTTCAAAGGGCCTGAACACCTGGAGTTTACTAACTACTCCACAACAGAGAAGTCGATTTGAAACTGGGAAAGGTGCCCGACTACTTTGTCCCTGTTTGGGAGAAATCAGAGTATGAAGCGTTTTGTAAATCGAGGTCATAATTAGAAAATTACAAATGAGCCTGCCTGTGCTCTCCAGCTCTCGCAGTCGAGCTCAATACGTCCACTGTTGCTAAAAATTCCTCTGAGGCCCTGCAGGCACCTCAAGCGGTTCGCTGGCAGGCTTATTCCAGAGGTCCGATCTTGAGGACTTTTGGAATGCACAAAAGTTTTTACCTGGTAGATAATCATGTAGCGGATTTAATGCGCTTCACCCCCGAATGAGTAGTTTCAAAGAAATACATCCTTGATTGGGAAAGGATCAACTTCAAGTCGTTACATCATCATCATACATGGAGTTTTTTGAATCAGTACGTCTCCTGTCTTTCACGCATGTGTCAGTAGTACGTACATGCAGGGCAGGGATCACAGGATCTTGCAAGTTTGCTGCGAGCCTGCAAGCTGTGTTCAAAGACATTTCACTACTCTTTTCTCTTGCTTGCGGTCTGGATTTGAGGTGAGTAGTATAAAGAGTTCATGAAGGACTGCGACAAAGGCAAGTTGAGGTATTCCGCGGTGCGAGACATTCGGCCGGTGCGGGAACGGCGGGGGCCGGATTAGCCGGTAGTATTTATCGAAATTATTTGTGAATTATTTCTCTGATGTTTACGTTCAGCACGAATTACCTTCTGACAATATCCTCTGTGGCTCTCAACTGAAGCCAGACGTGAATTTCTTCATCAATCATGTCTGGCTCTCCGACTACTTCAATTCGCCGTCTATCGACCAGTTCCGCCAGCAAAGAACAGGAGGAACTGATTAATGCCTACGAGGCTGAGGAGGAAAGAATTACCAATGTTTTGTCGAGGAAGCTAGAGCAGGTTTGTGTCGCTTGGAATCTTTCAAGACTTAGGTCAGAGTTACCGATGATTTCCGCAGCTCAGAGTAGAAAAAATTCAGCTGGAAAATGCCCTCGAAGCCGAGTCAGAGTCTCATGTCAATCGGCTGAGTCGCGAACTTGCAATCTTGCGGGCGGCTCAGCAGAATAATGAAGCTAATCATGCGAATGCGAATGGTCATGCGGCAGCCAATGGCACCACTGGAGATCCTAGCGTAGAAGTCATGCTCGACGCCCTGCGTCGTGAAAACGAGCAGTTGCGCAACAGATTGGCGGATATTGAACGCGATTATATTCGAATGTCGAGATTGAATGAGGTATATCGTGAAGAGTTGATTGATCATAGGAACCGTGTATGTGGCGTTTTTTACTTTCTCTGTTGAATTTTTTTTTTTTTTTTTTCGATATCTGGTCCGCTTTTGTGGCGTCGTTTGCTCAATCGATTTTTTGGTACAGCTGGGACAACCAGTAGATAATCTGATTGGCATGTCTTCATCTACGGACCCGTATTCACAACCAACGCACCACCGGAGCTTGTCCAGCTCTTCCGGATCTTCTTTATCTTCCATGTACTCTTCCACACATACCGCCTCTAGACAGCCAAATGGCGTCCCAATCCCTCGACCTCCTTCTCAAATTCGCCGACCAGCCAATAATATTTCCGAAGGAAACACCCCGTTGTCTCATTCTCCGACATCAGCATCATCTGTTTCAGAATCTCCGTACGCTCTGTCCTCACCAGGATTAATGTCCGGAGGCCCGGCGAGTCTGATGAGCAATCTAACGACACCACCTTCTTCTGCTTCGCTACATAATCTATTGCAGCAAACTAATATGTACGGCACCGCTGGTATTGGTTCGCGAGCTCTCTCGTACCCATCTGTGCCACCTCCCTCGCTTTCCTCATCTTTCGGATCTCCGACTGTCTCGTATCACATGGCACATCGAGACGCGTCGCTTTCCCCCATTGAGCCTCTCAGTCGGCGAAATTCCAATGCCGGACTCCATGGAAGCTCCAGGAGAGGAGACTGGCGCGTAGCAGAGAGCGGAAACTTGAGGAGCATCAGTGGGAGTCGGAGTCACAGTCGACGGGGGAGTCTCGAGCGCGGTGCGCGTGTGGCGGAGACGGGAAGTTTGGTGAGGAGTCGAAGTCGTGCAGGCAGCCACAGTCAGGGACTACCTCCTACATTACCCGCTACTAGTGAAGATGTCGACGATACCTCTTTTTCCGAAGACGGAACGGTCTTTTCTTGAGTCTTCCTTGTTTCTTCGCAGAATTTCTCTTTTTCCTCATGATCATCTTGCTCTGCCTATTTCGTTCAAACTACGTTCGTGGCTGCCCTTTTTCTACTTGAAATTCTTGATCCTTTTGAATGCTCTACTGTCGTTGCTGAACACTGTATTATTATATTGCGTTACTTTATATTCACATCGTAACTAGCGACGTACATAGTGAATTTGTACTATATGTTCAACAACTATCGTAGATTTTGCTACCGGCGCTTTGTGCGGGCAGGGGTTTTCGCGCTTAGACAGGATTTTATCTTATCTTATCTTCCCTTTAAGCGCTATACCTTTTGCATTTACAATTCCATCTTGCTTTCCAACTACCATCTCGCTGGGCGAGTCCTTTCTTTCTTTCCTCTTCTTGCTCTGGCAGCATCTACTATGACTGGAACTCATCTTCCCGTCAACCAACACGCTAATCATCACGTTCACGCTCGCTACATGTCTAATATCGTCGTCGGCCCTGGCGGTCAGGTTACCCTTGTCGTTCAGTCTGACTCTCAATCTGTTCTCGCTGTTGCTAGTTCGGTTACTGCTGCTGCTAATCCGGGGACTGAAACGCAACAGGTGATATTTTCCTCACCCTCGCCATTGGTCGTTCCTAGTGTCTCCGTCAAGTCGCCTTTCAATGTTGGTACTTCTGCTTCTGGTTCCCCGGTAGCGATCTCGACGACGGCGACGGTCGTTGTTACGAGCGAGGTTTTTGAGACACCTTCTTCAAGCGGTTTGCCGAGTCAGGTGGTATCGGGTACTTCAAGTTCTTCTGTGGTCTCTACGTCTTCTTTGCCTAGTCCTAGTCCTTCCTCAACTTCCTATACAACATCCCCTGCTTCCAGTCCGCTCTCTACCGAAGTATCATCTACTAGATCTTCTGTTCTCGCTGCTTCGGGCACAAGTACAAACTCAACCTCAAGCTCGAATACCGCTAGCACAACTACATCCGCCACCCGCGAGTCCACATTCTATGTCGGCATCGCTCTCGGTATCATCGTCGTCATAGCCTGTCTCGCAGCCCTAATCGCATGGTGGTTCCGTCTCCGCGCACATAACCGAAGACGCAAGAAATCATCCTCTGTCAACGTACCGTGGGCGGGTGCAGATTCCGCCCCGTCGAGTCCATTTCCCGACTACGATTCGCTCGAAAAAGGCAGCGGCAGCATCGGCGGAGAAGCGCACCAGGGTCTTAGCTCTCAAGACGACGCCCGGTTGCGAACTTGGGAACCTCGCGGAGATCGGGATGTAGGTGAGCCGAAGAGGACGAAAAGTTACTTGGAGAGTATCAATTCTTCTTCTTCATCTCCAGTGAAAAGAAGTGCTGGGCCTATTCTAAGTCTTCCTGAGCTTCCTCCGGTTGTTTATCCTTTCCGTGGTTATGGACAACAGCATACGCTTTCACACCAGCAGCAGCAGCCTCCACCGTCTTCCTACCTAGCTTCTGCCTATACGACGTCGACGATGATCTCGCCTTCGTCCCTTGTTCCGTTGCAAGAAAGTGTCGCGTATCCACTTCCGACTGGTTCTTCGTTGAGACCTCTACCTTCTTGTCCTCCTCAATCCCATTCGGCGTATGTGCGGTTCAACGCGAACATGAATGCAAACCCAAGTCTTCTTCATTCTGCCCCTCCTTCGGTTCATATGCAGTTTCTGACTGACCCAGAGTTCGGGACGCCTAGAATGGAAATGTTGAAGCCGAGGTATTTGAGTTTGGATGACGAGCGTGGGCTGAGTGTGCCTTGGAAGACTGAGGACGTGTGTGCTACTTCCGCCTCCGCCTCCGTCGTTGACGCTTCCATCTCTGCCTCGAGTGCGCCGAGTCCCTTCCTTCCTGTTCCTATAGTCTCCGAGAACATGGTCGCTTCTCCTGTGTCTCTCTCGGAAAGGGTTTTGGGCGTAGACTGCTTGCAGAATCCCAACTCTGTCCCCCAGGTCCATGCTCAGAATGAGTCGTGGTCGTCAAGTCTCAAGGCTAATTTGGTATACGCGTTTAATGCTGTTGCTAAAGCTGCCGGTGGCCATGGCGGTGGTGGATCGAGGATGGTTGATGAGGAGGGTGAGGGCAAGTTGACGAGGTTGCCTGTTAGAAGTGTTAGTGCTAGTCGGAGACGCAAGAGTGTTACCGTTACTGCGGACCCTACTGCTTCAAGTCAAGGCGAGGAAACGGAGTGGGTAGAATATTGGGGTGGGGAGTTGGTCGGGAAGATTCCTGAGCCGGCTACGGAGTTGGCGAAGGTGGAGTTGGAGGAGATTGAAGGGGGGAGGGGGGTTGTTCATATTCATACGTCCTCGTCGTTTGTAGACGGTGGGAGGTTGTCGTTGCTTGAGCTTGGGTCGGAAATGGAGACGGGTTTGGGTTTGAGTTTTTCTTCTTCTTCTTCGATGGCGTCTGGACCTTCGAGGAATAGCTCTGTGGATTCGTACGGTTCGACGGCGGCGCTGGTTGTTAGGAAGAAGAATCCTTCGGTGAGGTCTATGGGTACGATGCGATCGGGTGGTAGTCGGAGTGGGAATCGGAGTGGGAGTGGGAGTGGGAGTGGGAGGAGGGGAAGGATGTCTGGGAGTCAGAGGCGGCCTAAGTATGTTTATGGTTATAGCGGGGAAATGATTATGGGTTCGAGTTCGAGGTCGAGGTCTGGAGAGGGAGGTCCCAAGTCTGGGGAGAGGCCGTTGTCGAGAATGTCAACTATGAGGTCGATGAGGTCGATGAAGTCGGTACATTCGGTTATGACGGTTCTTACAGAGAGGGAAGAGTTTGCGAGGAAGGCGCTGATTGAGAGGAGGAGGGGTACGGGGAGTACGGTGGGTAGTTAGTTTAGTATAGTCGCTTCGTCATTGTGTAGTCTGAGTACTTGAATTGATGTTGTTCTTGAACTGTGAAAATACAAAAGACAGAGTATTCTACATATAAGATTGTAAACTAAATGACATTGTGACGTTGTGGGATTTTGTTCTCCTGCGTGCTTACTTGGAAAATAGAGAAGTCTTGTAGTGCAAGGTCGTGAGTGAGACAGTGAGCCCTAGCTCTCGAAAACCCATGATTCACAGGAGTATTACGCTCGTTCAGGCTCAGGACGACACGAGTCGGATGGAATTCACGAGCCGGACTTGCTTGTTGGTATGTAGCTTTTCTTGCTATCTGCGTGCACATTGTAAGTAGCCCCACTGTAGGCTCAGTCACGCTTCGATTTGAACATTTCTTTTTGATGATGTTTTTCCAGCAAGATATATTTTTGAAGGCACTTTGATCGATATCCAGTGAACTTCCAGAATCCAAGTTGTTGATAGGGGGACATTAATGTGAGAGCTGTAGTAGACAGTGTACATATGACGAATGAGAGCGTGAGAGGACACGTTTGGTTTCCCTTGAGCGCCATCCTTTAATCCCCTGTGTATGTGAGATTTGGAATCGATTGTTAGAAGCTTTCCATCCAGAGTTCGCATGACTCGGTTTTCCCTAGACCTTTCTACTTACCTCGTCCCGGAGGTAAAGAAGTGCTTACATTGAGACCCCAGCTTTACCTCGCATCTGACGTTGAGTCGTTATTCATGTCCTGTATTCAGGGAGCGAATAGGAATGCAGGCCGTCGGGATTTCCGGTTCGAAAGCCTCGACTTGCGTTTACCCAGCAGGAAAGAAAAGTAAAGTTGATTTTTTCTCTCCTTCAGTTCGGAGTACTCTCCAGCTACACTTGAGTTGACATTCAGGTAGAGGTCCAAGATGTACATAGAAGTCCAACCGTCCAACCGTCCAAGGTTGTCGGCACATCGGACGACGAGCATTAATCACGTGTCTCCAAAACTGGCAGGCAAAAATTTAGCTATGACTCCGGATCGCTGCTTTACTTTGTACTAGAAGGACCTCTCACATCAAATCCATACTATACCCCCATTCTTTTTCCCTCCCATGTCTGACACCCCACCATCGCCTTCATCAGCCTCATCGTCCTCGTCAGGACGTTCACCCTCACCACCAAGAACACCTCCTAATCTGCACCAAAATAGTATAGATCCTGACTCGAAATGGCTCGTACAAAAGTTTGGCGGGACAAGTGTTGGAAAGTTCCCTGTCCAGATTGCAAAGCAGGTCGTGTCGTGCGTTTGAATTTGGTTTATGTTTAGCTAGACTCATTGATGATTGTTACGGTTTACTTCGATTTTTTTTTACTTCCAGGCAATACATCGACTCTAACAAGGTCGCAGTGGTATGTTCAGCACGATCTGGGACTACCAAGGCGCTTGGTACAACGAATCTTCTCCTTCGCGCAGCCTCTGAAGCACTAGTGCGACGCCCAAGAGCATCTCAATTGAACTCACCCGATGGCACGATGAGTCCGTACTCATCAGGCATGTTTGGCCAAATGAAAGACATGCTTCAGTCTCCACCCCAGACTCCACGGCGGAGCAGATCCTCTTCAGCCGAGGAAGCCAGCATCCTGTCACTCTCTCCACTAACCGTCCCACAACGTGGTCAAGAGCTGCCCGCATTCAATACCACAGTCGATTTAATACGTCAAGAACATTTCAAGGCTGCGGCTGACTTTATCGAGGACCCTGATATTCGGAAGGAGCTAGAGGCCGAGGTGGATAAGGATTGCGATTGGTTGCGCAGCTTTTTGTTTGCTTCACAGGTTATTAGGGAGGTGTCTCCCCGGTCGAAGGATAGTATCATTGGGCTTGGGGAACGGCTGGCGTGCAAGTTCATGACGGCCGTTCTGAGGGATCAGGTGAGGTTTTTGGCTATAGCTGTCTTGGCCCGTTCAAGACGGCTTATTATTCCCTGCTATGTCAGGGCATTGATGCTGAGTATGTATCATTGGAAGATGTAGTTCCTGAGATGGAAGAGGACGGACTTGAAAACGACACCCTAGATCAAAGCTTCTATGATAGAGTGGCTCAAGCGGTTGGAGAACGGGTCAAGCAATGTGGTAGAAGAGTTCCTGTCGTTACTGGTGAGAATTTACTCTCACGCTCCAATTATACCGCGTCAAGGTAGCTCAACGACACGTTAGGTTTCTTTGGACCCATTCCTGGTTCCCTATTAAACCAGGTAGGACGCGGTTACACCGATTTACTAGCGGCGTTGTTATCTGTAGGCCTTGAAGCCACCGAATTACAGATATGGAAGGAGGTAGACGGTATTTTCACCGCAGACCCTCGAAAAGTACCTACTGCTAGACTCTTGCCGATTATTTCTCCTGATGAGGCTGCCGAACTCACATATTACGGGAGTGAAGTCGTTCACCCTTTCACGATGGAGCAGGTAAGTCATGGATGGTTTTTCTTCTATTCAATTGTCCCTGTTCGCATATCTCTCGTTTTGACGCCTTGGTCCACGCTATAAACAGGCTATCCGTCGCAAAATTCCCATTCGCATAAAAAACGTCGAAAACCCCACAGGGAGTGGGACCGTCATTTTCCCAGATCCAGACAATGACGAGGACGTATCTCAGGTAAACCTCGAGCTCGACGCTAAACACAGCGGTGTTCCCGAACCCATCTCTCGTTCGGAGCTGCACCAACTCGCTCACCAAAACCAAAACCAAAACCAAAACCAAAATCATCAAGGCGCCCACTACCCCAACAAAAAATTCCCCACCGCCGTCACCATTAAGGACAACATCATCGTGATCAACGTCAATTCGAACCGCAAGAGTGTCTCGCATGGGTTCCTAGCCGGTATCTTTGGGACGTTGGATCGGTTCGGGGTGGTGGTGGATTTGATCAGTACGAGTGAGGTGCATGTGAGTATGGCGATTGAGGATACGTTGCCACAAAAGTTGTTGGATAGGTTGGTTGGCGAGTTGAGGAAGAGTGGGGAGGTGAGTGTGGGCTTGAATACTTTTCAACTCTTTACTTGATAAACTCCTTACTTACCTATCTCTTCTTTCCCAACATCCAAAAAAAACAGGTATCCTTCCATCGCAACATGACCATCCNCTCTCTCGTCGGCCGCGAAATGCGGCACCTCGTCGGGATCGCCGGACGCATGTTTACCACGCTCGGC
>KN834774.1:693128-704405 GCA_000827265.1 Collybiopsis luxurians FD-317 M1
GGGACGTTGGATCGGTTCGGGGTGGTGGTGGATTTGATCAGTACGAGTGAGGTGCATGTGAGTATGGCGATTGAGGATACGTTGCCACAAAAGTTGTTGGATAGGTTGGTTGGCGAGTTGAGGAAGAGTGGGGAGGTGAGTGTGGGCTTGAATACTTTTCAACTCTTTACTTGATAAACTCCTTACTTACCTATCTCTTCTTTCCCAACATCCAAAAAAAAACAGGTATCCTTCCATCGCAACATGACCATCCTCTCTCTCGTCGGCCGCGAAATGCGGCACCTCGTCGGGATCGCCGGACGCATGTTTACCACGCTCGGCAACGGCAACGTCAACATCGAGATAATCTCTCAGGGCGCGAGTGAGATCAACATCTCATGTGTGATTGAGGCAAGGGATTCGGTCAAGGCGCTTAATTTGATTCATCAGAGTTGTTTGCAGTTGCCTGCGCCAGGGAGGAGTGAGTTGTTTTGTATCTTATATTCACGTTCTGGACCGGGTGAACGCTGATTTTTGTCCTTTCGTTTGTAATAGTTGGTCCGTGGTTGTTCTGATAAAGATATGCGGTATATATAGAGATCGTCGAGAAGGCTCAACTTCAACGCACTTCGCAGGTGCGTTCGGTGAATGTTGAAATAAACCAAAAACCAAAAGAGAGTGCAGAACATTGCTATGTAGTTAATTTAATGTTATACTCTGCACCTGCGGTCGAATGTTGAACGTTGAGCTGGGACTATGGGATGTAAGGTCTGTTCATTCATCATTGTCGTCAGTCAAACTCTCCCTCCGGGTTCCTGCATCTGCATCATACTTACTTTTACGAATATATAAAAAAAGAAACAAGTACTACGAATACTTACTCCAACACCTTCAGCAAGCGACTCGAATGACATCCAGAGCATCAGTCATGAACTCCTTTTACGAATGCTTTGTACTCCGACTTCTCCCAGAGCGGAACCACATAGTCTAACACTTTCCCCAGCTTCAAATCGACTTCCCTGTTGTGTGATTATGTTCCATCAAAACTCGCCGAATCCTTTGAAGATGAAGGACAGACTTACGCATTCTCACTGACAAGCGATATGTCAAGTTTTCGAAAGATGTTTCCAAGGATTAGGTAAAGTTCGCTCCATGCTAGACTGAATTGAAGGAAATCTTTGAGGTCAAACAGGAATTTAGAATAGAATGCATTGCCGCACTTTAATCCCAGGCTGGGTGTTGGTCAGTAAATACATTCACCCCCAGAATCTTCAATGGCTTACCATTGACGAAGTCCTTTGCTAAACGGAACAAAATCCAGCATCATCTCGCTAGTGTCTTCAACTAGCCATCGATCCGGATTGAAGGTAAGCGGGTCACTGAATACTTCGGGATTCATGAGCATGAAATATGTGCCCATTGATACAACAGTCTGCAAGAAATGAAGTTATAAATTGCTTGTTTGTCAAAACAATTCATATCCAAGACCCGACTCACGCCAGGAGGTATATTCAGACCACCTATTTCAGGAGTTTCATCACCCACAATGCGAGGCAAGGGGTGGAAGCTGCCGATAGACATGCGAATTGCTTCCTTGACAAATGCAGACTACAGAATATTTGCCATTACGCAAAGAAGAAAAAAAAAGGCCCGTCACTTACCAAATAAGGCAATTTTTCCAGAGCGATAAAGCTCAATGGTCTGCCTTTATCAGGCCAAGCTTCGTTAAGCTCTTCAGTAAGCTTGCGCCGAATCGAGTTGTCCTGCAGTGCATAATATGTTCCTACAGTGCACGCGTGCCCAACCGTATCACTGCCAGCACCAACAAGCACAAATGCTTCATGGACTAGCGATGTCCTCGATGGCCGCAGCTCTGGGTCTTTGGGTTCCAAAAGATGATGATAAATTGTTTCATGCTCAGCAGTAGTAAGGTCCTCTGGGTTCTTGATGTAGTTGTCAATTTGTTGCGAGAACCTTTTTTTTACGTCCATGAAAGTCGTGAATTTGGGAAAGAGCCATAAAATGAATCCTTGCGGTACGCTTGCTACGAGGCGGACAGTGAAAGGAAAATAAGTTTGAATCCAAATTCTTTTTACAAGATTCCGCGTTTCTAGTGCGATTGGATGGGCAAAGTTCGGATCGGAAAGAGTGTCCGTTGAATTGGCAAAGCAGTAATCGGTGATAACATCAGTGGTCAGACAACGGTATGCAAGTGATAGCTTTACGCCAGACTCCGGAGAGCGATAGTGTCTTTCAAGCAAAGCTACCAATTGGTCGACCTGTGAAGCTCATTGAGGGTATCAAGCGGTGTACTTGGTCGCAAAACATACCTTCTTTTGTATTGTATACTCAAGCTTTATCACCGCCTGACGCGAAAACGACGGGGCTAATAGGCTTTTTCTGTCTTTTGATTGTTGCGGATCAGAGAAAACAAGAGAAGATTCGGTTGCATGAGCTAGAAATCCCCGGTAAAAATGCGCATCCTTAATCAGAGTAGTTCCATTGCTGTATATATCATGATAGGCACGCCTATCGTTAAAGTGCAACTGAACTTTGTGTAAGAAAGCAACGTCTCTGTGTAAGGAGCAGGTGTAGCTGACCTTGGTGGGACCAATTCGAACTACAGGACCTGAAAGATAACATCTACATCGGACTTCACTCGAGGAAACGTCGAAGAGCGTACCGTACAACTTATGCAGTCTCTCAAGCTCTGCCATGTACTCTCCTCCCCGAACGAGATTGTAATATACTTCGTACCAGTTGGTCGTTGCCGCAAGAACTGGTCCGGGATATATGTGAAGAGGATGGAAGAAAAGTCGATATAGGGCGAGCCCAGCCAAGTAGCAGAATGACAGAGAGCCCAGCACAGTAGATAGCATCTTTTAGAGATGGGGGACAAGCGGCCTGATCTGTACCTATGTTATGAGTTACTTATATACACAAATAGAGCATTCACACCATCTGCTCACACAGATCTTCGCGATTTCAAGTTCTAGTCCCACGAGCTGAAAGTTACATATAAACTTACGAAGTACTAGGATATACATCGGAGTAAAACGATACCATAGAAGCCAAGCCTAGGCACCCAGAAATGGGAAGAGATTCTCGACGGAATAATCCTTTTTCAGTCTTACACTAGCTACGCGATATTAATATTGCAAAAGTCACCAGTTCCCCAGGAAAGCCCAGGGTTGATAGTTCTGCTGCAATTTTTTTTCGTAATCTTCCCTGCTTAGACACACATCATCCATCATCCATCATCGTCAGTGTCTATCGTGGTCTGCTTGCAGGAGACTACTCTTTGCTATTAATGTTCATCATTGTACAAAGGTACCGTGGCTGTCAGGAGGGATAATACCAGCAGCTCAACTAACTTGCTGTACAGATTTGGCATTATGCATAGTGATATTGACAGCCTTGCAAATGAGTCTCCTGTCCTGACAATCCTATAGCATGAAAATATGAACAGTTTTGGTTCCGGAACGCTGTCCACAGCTGCATCGCTCTGTATTGACGCATTTGACCTTGATGGGGCGGTCCAGAAAATTCTGAAAACATCTCTCGCAGATTGTATTGACGGGCGCAGAGAGATGATAAACGAAGCCGGGATCAATTTAAAACTACAGCAGAGTTTGGTAAAAGCTTGTGCCAATACATAGGTCAGCCAGTGCTGGATAAAATTCGATGCGAGTACTCACTACAATAGCTTCATAAAATGGTTACCTTCTCCTTTCCCTGAAACCTTTAATCATGAACTCGCTTCACGAATGCTTTGTACTCCGATTTCTCCCGGAGCAGGACCATATAGTCCAACATTTTTCCCAGTTTTAAATCGACCCTGAAGTCAAATTATGCTCAATTAAAATCTAATGAAACCTCAAAAAATTGAGCACAACGTACACGTTCTCATCGACTAGCGATAGATCGAGTTTCCGAAAGACATTTTCAAGAATGGGTTATAATTCGGCCCACGCTAGACTACAAAGGAAAGACTTGAGATTTGCAAGTTATTCGAGAGAGAATGTATTGCTCTACTTAAGTCCTACACTGGATGCTTGTCAGTGAGCCCCTGCGACAGATATTATGCACAATTTGACTGGTGCTACCAAATGAATGTTTGTGCACAATCCTTTGGTCGCACCAGTCGAGGCCACCCTAAAATAGATAAGATTAGATGTAACTACCCTAAACCCTAACCCTAACCCTAACCCCTAACTCAGCGCGCCGGGTGTGTCAGTCGACATATTTATGATAAGTGATTCCTTACCATCGACGAGGTTCTTTACTAAATGGAACAAGATCATGCATCATCTCGCCGTTATCCGTAACCAGTTAACGATCTGGATTGAAAGTATATGGATCACCAAAGACTTCGGAGTTTATTCGTCAACTCGAGCCGCATGAGTGTCTCGCATGGGCTCCTAGCCGGTATCTTTGGGACGTTGGATCGGTTCGGGGTGGTGGTGGATTTGATCAGTACGAGTGAGGTGCATGTGAGTATGGCGATTGAGGATACGTTGCCACAAAAGTTGTTGGATAGGTTGGTTGGCGAGTTGAGGAAGAGTGGGGAGGCGAGTGTGGGCTTGGATTCTTTTCAACTGTTCACTTGATAAACTCCGCACTTACCTATCTCTTCTTTCCCAACATCCAAAAAAAACAGGTATCCTTCCACCGCAACATGGCCATCCTCTCTCTCGTCGGCCGCGAAATGCGGCACCTCGTCGGGATCGCCGGACGCATGTTTACCACGCTCGGCAACGGCAACGTCAATATTGAGATGATCTCTCAGGGCGCGAGTGAGATTAATATCTCATGTGTGATTGAAGCAAGGGATTCGGTCAAGGCGCTTAATTTGATTCATCAGAGTTGTTTGCAGTTGCCTGCGCCAGGGAGGAGTGAGTTGTTTTGCTTCTTATATCCACGTTCTGGACCGGGTGAATGCTGATTTTTGACTTTTCGTTTGTAATAGTTGGTCCGTGGTTGTTCTGATAAAGGTATGCGGTATATATAGAGATCATCGAGCAGGTGTCCGTGTCGGTGTAGCTGAGGTGAGGCTCAACTTCAACGCACTTCGTAGGCGCGTTCGGTGAATGCTGAAATAAACCAAAAACCAAAAGAGAGTGCAGAACATTGCTATGTAATTAATTTAATGTTATACTCTGTACCTGCAGTCGAACGTTGAACGTTGAGCTGATACTATGGAATGTAATGTCTGTTCATTCATCATTGTCGTCAGTCAAACTAAACCCTCCCTGCCTCCGGGTTCCTGCATCTGCATCACACTTACCTTCACGAATATATAAAAAAAAATTTCCAAGTACTACGAATACTTATTACAACACCCCCAGCAAGCGACTCGGATGATATCCAAAGCATCAATCATGAACTCCTTTTACGAATGCTTTGTACTCCGATTTCTCCCAGAGCGGAACTATATAGTCGAACACTTTCCCCAGCTTCAAATCGACTTCCCTGTTGTGTGACCATGTTCAATCAAACTCGCCGAAACCTTCGAAGGTAGACCATAGACTTACGCACTCTCGCCAACAAGTGATATGTCAAGTTTTCGAAAGATGTTTCCAAGGATTAGGTATAGTTCGCTCCATGCTAGACTGAATGAAGGAAATATTTGAGGTTAAACGGGAGTTTAGAATAGAGGGCATTGTCGCACTTTAATCCCAGGCTGGATGTTGGTCAGTCAACACACTCTCCACCAGAATCTTCAATGGCTTACCATTGACGAAGTCCTTTGCTAAACGGAACAAAATCCAGCATCATCTCGCTAGTGTCTTCAACTAGCCATCGATCCGGATTGAAGGTAAGCGGGTCACTGAATACTTCGGGATTCATGAGCATGAAATATGTGCCCATTGATACAACAGTCTGCAAGAAATAAAGTTATAAATTGCTTGTTTGTCAAAAAAACACATCCAAGACCCTACTCACGCCAGGAGGTATATTCAGACCACCTATTTCAGGAGTTTCATCACCCACAATGCGAGGCAAGGGGTGGAAGCTGCCGATAGACATGCGAATTGCTTCCTTGACAAATGCAGACTATAGAATATTTGCCATTACGCATAGAAGAAAAAAATGGTTTGTCACTTACCAAATAAGGTAACTTTTCCAGAGCGATAAAGCTCAATGGTCTGCCTTTATTGGGCCAAGCTTCGTTAAGCTCTTCAGTAAGCCTGCGTCGAATCGAGTTGTCCTGCAGTGCATAATATGTTCCTACAGTGCACGCGTGCCCAACCGTATCACCGCCAGCAGCAACAAGCAAAAAGGCTTCATGGACTAGCGATGTCCTCGATGGCCGCAGCTCTGGGTCTTTGGGTTCCAAAAGATGATGATAAATTGTATCATGTTCAGTAGCGGCAAGGTCCTCTGGATTCTTGATGTAATTGTCAATTTGTTCCTCGAACCTTTTTTTTACGTCCATGAAAGTCGTGAATTTGGGAAAGAGCCATAAAATGAATCCTTGCGGTACGCTTGCTACGAGGCGGAAAATGAAAGGAAAATAAGTTTGAATCCAAACTCTTTTTGCAAGATTCCGTGTTTCTAGTGCGATTGGATGGGCAAAGTTCGGATCGGAAAGAGTGTCCATTGAATTGGCAAAGCAGTATTCGGTGATAACATCAGTGGTCAGACAACGGTATGCAAGTGATAGCTTTACGCCAGACTCCGGAGAGCGATAGTGTCTTTCAAGCAAAGCTACCAATTGGTCGACCTGTGCAGCTCATTGAGGGTAGCAAGCAGTGTACTTCGTCGCAAAATATACCTTCTTTTGTATTGTATACTCAAGCTTCATGACCGCCTGACGCGAAAACGATGGGGCTAATAGGCTTCTTCTGTCTTTTGATTGTTGCGGATTAGAGAAAACAAGAGAAGATTCAGTTGCATGAGTTAGAAATCCTCGGTAAAAATGCGCATCCTTAATCAGAGTAGTTCCATTGCTGTATATATCATGATAGGCGCGCCTATCATTAAAGTGTAACTGTATTTTGTGTAAGAAAGCAGCGTCTCTGTGTAAGGAGCAGGTGTAGCTGACCTTGGTGGGACCAATTCGAACTACAGGACCTGAAAGATAACATCTACATCGGACTTCACTCGAGGAAACATCGAAGAGCGTACCGTACAACTTATGCAGCCTTTCAAGCTCTGCCATGAACTCTCCTCCCCGAACGAGATTGTAATATACTTCGTACCAGTTGGTCGTTGCCGCAAGAACTGGTCCGGGATATATGTGAAGAGGATGGAAGAAAAGTCGATATAGGGCGAGCCCAGCCAAGTAGCAGAATGACAGAGAGACCAGCACAGCAGATAACATCGTTTAGAGATAGGAGACAAGCGGCCGCACCTGTACCTATATATGAGTTACCTATATATACAAATAGAGCATTCATACCGCCTGCCAACACAGATCTTCGCGATGTCAAGTGCTAGTCCCACGAGCTGAAAGTTACATATAAACTTACGAAGTACTAGAAATTAGAATATACGTCGGAACAAAACGGTACCATAGAAGCCAAGCCTAGGCACCCAGAATTGGGAGGAGATTCTCGACGGAATAATCATTTTCAGTCTAACACTAGCTAGGCGACATTGATATTGCATAGGTCACCAGTTCCCAGGAAAGCCTAGGGTTGATGGTTCCACCGCTGACATATCTGCTGTATTTGTTGTTCATAATCTTCCCTGCTTAGACATACATCACCCATCATCCATCATCTTCAGTGTCTATCGTGGTCTGCTTGCAGGAGACTACTCTTTGCTATTAATGTTCATCATTGTACAAAGGTACTGTGGCTGTCAGGAGGGATAATACCAGCAGCTCAACTAACTTGCTGTACAGATTTGGCATTATGCATAGTGATATTGACAGCCTTGCAAGTGAGTCTCCTGTCCTGACAATCCTATAGCATGAAAATATGAAAAGTTTTCGTTCCGGAGCGCTGTCCCCAGCTGCATCACTCTGTACTGATGCATTTCAGCTTGATGGAGTGGTCCAAACAATTCTTATAATATCTCTCGCAGACTGTATTCACGGGGCGTAGAGAGATGATAAACGAAGCCGGGATCAACTTAAAACTACAGCAGAGTCTGGTAAAAAGCTTGTGCCAGTACATAGGTCAGCCAGTGCTGGATAACTTTCAATGCGAGTACTCACTACAATAGCTTCATAAATGGTTACCTTCTCCTTTCCCTGAAACCTTTAATCATGAACTCGCTTCACGAATGCTTTGTACTCCGATTTCTCCCAGAGCGGGACCATATAGTCCAACATTTTTCCTAGTCTTAAATCGACCTCCCTGAAGTCAAATTATGCTCCATTTAAATCAAATGAACCCTCAAAAAATTGAGCACAACGTACACGTTCTCGTCGACAAGCGATAGATCGAGTTTCCGAAAGACATTTCCAAGAATGAGGTATAGTTCGGCCCACGCTAGACTACAAAGGAAAGACTTGAGATTTGCAAGTTATTCGAGATAGAATATATTGCTCTACTTGAGTCCTACACTGAATGCTTGTCAGTCGACATATTGATGACTTTCAGTGAATCCTTACCATTGACGAGGTCCTTTACTAAAAGGAACAAGATCATGCATCATCTCGCTGTTATCCGTAACCAGCCAACGATCTGGATTGAAAGTATATGGATCACCAAAGACTTCGGAGTTTATGTGCATAAAATATTGGCTCATTGCGACGATAGTCTGCAGAAAGGACAAATATAAACTTTGTTTGTTAAAATACTTATAATTCTGACGATACTCACACCGGCAGGTATATTCAGACCACTTATTTCCGGAGTTTCATCACCCACGACGCGAGGCAAGGGGTGGACGGTACCCATAGACGTGCGGAGTGCTTCTTTGATGAATGCAGTCTGCAGAATATTTTTCACTTAAACGCGAAAAAGTAACGCCAACCCAATCCATCACTTACCAGATAAGGTAACTTCTCCAGGACGGCAAAGCTTAATGGTCTGCCTTTATTAGGCCAAGCTTCCCTAAGCTCTTCAACAAGCCTGTTCTTAATTGAATGATCCTGCAGTGCAAAATACGTTCCTACGGTGCATGTATGCCCAACTGTATCGCTGCCAGCACCCACAAGTATAAGCGCCTCATTGACTAGTGATGTCCTTGATGGCCGCAGCTCAGGGTCTTTGGGCTCCAGAAGGTGATGATAAATCGTCTCGTGTTCAGTGGTGGCCAGGTCTTCTGGGTAACTGATGAGATTGTCGATTTGTTGCTCAAACTTTCCTTTCACGTCCATTAAAGTTGAAAATTTGGGAAAGAGCCATAGGATGAATGATTGCGGTATAGTTGCTACGAGTTGGACAACGAAGGGAAAGTAGGCTTGGATCCAAAATCTTTTTACAAGGTTCCGTGTTTCTAGCGCGATTGGATGAGCAAAGCTTGGATCAGAAAGAGTGTTGGTGGAGTTGGCAAAGCAGTATTCAGTGATAACATCAGTGGTAAGAGAGCGGTATGCAATCGATAGCTTTACGCTGGATTCTAGTGATTGGTGGTATTCTTCAAGCAAAGCTACTAGCTGATCGACCTATATGAGTCTTTCAAGTTAATGGGTGTTAAACAGTTCATACTTTGTCAGAAAAATATACCTTCTTTTGTATTGTATATTCGAGCTTCATCACTGCCTGACGCGAAAATGATGGTGCTAAAAGGCTTCTCCTGTTCTTGACCTGTTGTGGATCGGAGAGACTAGCAAAACACCCTGGGGCATGAGCAAAAAGTGCTCGATAGAAATATGATTCCTTGACTAGTGTAGTTCCATTACTGTATATATCATGGTATGCGCGCCTATCGTTGAAGTGCAGCTGCGTTTCTGTGTGAAAAATAGTGTTCTACTGTGGCAGTTTAACAGGAACTATTGACCGTATTGGGACCAATTCGAACAACAGGACCTGAAAGACAATATTTACATCGGACTTCACTCGAAGAAACGTCGAAGAGCGTACCGTACAATTTGTGCAGCCTTTCAAGCTCTGCCATGAACTCTCCTCCCCGAACGAGATTGTAGTATACTTCGTGCCAGCTAGTCGCCGCTGCAAACAATGGCCCAGGATATTTGTGAAGAGGATGGAAGAAAAGTCGGTATAGAGCTAACCCGGCCAAGTAGCTGAATGCCAGATAGATCAGCATAGTATATAATGTCATTTGAAGATGGAATGGTCAAGTCAGACGGCCTCTGCACCTATATATGAGTCCAGCATGCACACCGCTTGCTGACAGGAATCTTCGTGATGTCAAGTGCCTTAATCAATCTAGACATGCTTTCCAGCTTGTGGCCAATGGAAGCACAGTAGAGGCCAGGTGACATGACAGAAGTTTGATACTTAGTCCGAACATTATTGACTGAACTGTGTACGCAAGGTGTACGGTGGTGTGAAAATTTGTACCCTCCACAGTTACTTAATTTACTACCAAACCAGCAACCTTCTCGGAATCTGACGTTGGGCTCGGCGCTGTGTCCGTCTATGCACGGTTTACGTGTACCGTGATACGGGACTGTACCGTCTAGAGGATCAAATACGGTATGGCAATACCCGGGCTGTTTACGGCCCTACCGGCTGTAAGGATTCCTTCATTTCATTCCGGGCTCGTAACATAGTGATCACACCCCATTCCTCGGGTATGATGTTAGGTATAATATTTTGGACAATTTGGTGATGCGGACTTTGTTTACAGCGATGTGTTTGTTTTATTGGACCTTCTTTCTTGACTTATTCTCCTTTTTCATATGACACCTCTGAAAGTTGTCGCTGTAATTCAGAGTCGCTTTTCCTTCGTTAGAGAATCTTGCGTGCTTATGAAGATGGCGGCATTTTCGAATTACGCCACTTATAGTGATATCTCCACTTATGTATAATTCTTGTCATGCGACCAAGGCCGTAATTGACTGGTAGTTAAGAAGGGAAGAGTGTCGCTCCGCTATCACCCTGCAACACCAGTATTATCCACAAACTTCGAAGCTCTCCAATTTAGCATTTGTCCATAATTCCTGGAAGCCATCGAGTGCTATTGTGCATAATCCAACGATAAAGATACAGTCTAATGCGCAATTTGTCGTTGTACTCTTGTGCAAACCTTGGGCAAACCTTGTGCACAATTATGGACAATCTTTAAGCTTGGCCCGAGGCGGGACAGCTTCCTATCTTGGCCTATCCCGCCCCCGCCTTTTCTACTCCATATCAAGAAATAACTCGACCACAGATCCTGATCTAGATCAAGATCTGAGATCAGGGTCAGAAAGCACATTACTTAGCACATTTG
>KN834775.1:0-12537 GCA_000827265.1 Collybiopsis luxurians FD-317 M1
CACAGACTAGTGGCACAGACTAGTGGCACAGACTAGTGGCACAAGCTAGTGGCATAAGCTACTATACTACTTACAGTAATGTATTGATAATACATGGCACAGATAAAATCAAATAGATAAGATAAAGAGATTAGATCAAAAGATAAGATGAAGGAAAATGATGACTGAGTTACTATGACTAAAGAGTGTTTTAGAGAGTGATATGAGGAATCTGTGACAAAAGGGGGGGTAATGTTATGCCCTGAATGCTTTCCTTCTCAAATTTCCCTCCATTTTGCAATCCAGCTTCTCCCTGCACAGCCACCTTGTACTATTCTGGTCAATAAGCACCCATAGCTCACACATCAAGTCAAACTAACTGTTTCCTGTGCAACCTGTTGTGCTCCATTCAAAAAAACCCCTGATTTGCCTCCTCAAGTAGCCTGTACAGTGACATTGCCTCATCTTCATAATCTTCCTTCCTTTTCTATAATCTGTGCAGCATTTGCTAAAGTTTTTGTGGGTATTTTTGATATACATATATAAATAAGTAAAGTTCCCCTAGGGTGGGGCACACTGTTATTACCTGAACTATTATCTCTATTCTCTTTTCACTCTTGTCTCCTGTAACTTTTCCTTATCCTCCAATCTTTTCTCTTCTGCATAGCTAACAGAAGAACTGCGCATTGTTGGAATGCAATGTGCTACATTTGAAACTGTCCCCAACATTCTCCAATGTTGACTCCGGTTCTCCTTAGTATAAGTTCATATCACTACAGTCCTATGTACTACCCGCATCTAGCTCTGCACATAACCAATCTCAACCACAGTTGTTGATACTGAATAGGTAGTTCTTCTTCCCCCAGACCCAGGGAATGTCTACACTTAGTATATCAGTACTCAACTATCATTAAATTCTCTTAACTATATCACCACGCTGTCTATATACATAAAATAGCTCAGGTCTAACAGTGTAGCAATGCCAGACATCAAGACCAACACTCTGTACAAAGCAGCTGAACAAGCCAGGTGCTCTATATTGACATTTGAGAAAATCTGATGAGATAGCAAGAAGCAAAGATGTTCAGACAAATTTGTTGTTAGTATATTAATGAAAAATGTACCTATGACAATCTCAAAGCCATTTTCTCATTCATCTGTATCACTACAAGGACAAAGTCATCCTTAACACTTTTAGATTCAATGACCCAAAATTTGACTTGATAAAGCAGCTGAAAAAGCCAGCTTCTTGAGATCAAGTATAGTGACATTCATATACTTCTTGATGAATATAAGTTATATAAGGCTGCTCAGTGATATAAATTATAGGGATTACAAGTAGACAGTTTGAGCTTGCACCTATAATGGTACAGGATTGCTTGAAGTCAAAGTGCTCATCCAATTGCAGCAGTGAACTTGAACTAGCTAAAAAAGCTGGCCTCTAATGATTAGAGTATGCAGAGACCTGCTAAGTATCTTCATGCCTTGAGCTATCGCATGATAGAGATTGGCTTTGATCTTGTACATCGAGGGGCAATGCTAGATGTCAAGTCAGCATTCAACTTGAAGCAGCTGAACAAGCCAGCCTCTCAGTTTGGAAGGTTAGAGAAATCCAATGAGACTGCAAGAAACAAAAAGTGTTAAGATGTATTCAATACTAAATATCGATGTGAAATTCACCTTGTGCAATTTTGAAGCCACCTTTCTATGACATCTACATCCCTTCAAACAAGAAGTTCATCCCTTGACACTTTCCAGTTCAATGACTGGAAATTCAACTTCATGAAGTGGCTGAAAAAGCCAACCTTTAAAGATCAGGTTAAAACCTTATTTGTATACTCAACAGTAAATACAAGCTACAAAAGGGTGATCAGAGATATGAATTATGGGTAGATTGTTCAAGTTATTACCTACACCTGTCTTAATATCATCTTGTCTTCCTGAGCTACTCGGGCCCAATGAAAAATGTTAGGATCTTCCAAATTTAAAGTTTCCTTAATTCAAATTGCTCTTGTCCAGTGGCAGCAACTAATCTAGCTAAAGAAGATGCCTTTTCTGAATGAGCATTTGCACAGATCTGTCAAGTGTGTCTGTACCTCAAATTGTCTCACATAAAAGGATTGGTGTTGATTTGGTATGTAATGTGGACATCAAACACTAGTGTGTTGTGAATTAATACCAAATGTAAATCCAGGACTGCACTTGGAGTGGCCAAACAAGCCAGCCTCACATATTTAATGACATTCAATGAGACTGCAGGAAACAAAAATGTCCAGGTAGGTTCAGTACTAGTATATCAATGTGATGTTACCTTGGACAATCTCAAAACCACCATTCCATTCATTTACATCACTTCCAATGACAGGTTCATCCCTTCACACTTCCAATTTTAATGGCCTGAAATTCAACTTGATGAAGTGGCTGAAAAAGTGAGCCTCTCCAAATCAAGGTATAGCAACATTTGTATACTCAACAGTGAATACAAGCTACAAAGGGGTGGTCAGAGATACAAATTATTGGTAGATAGTTCAAGTCATTACCTATGTTGGTCTCAATATCATGTTGTCTTCCTTGGCTGCTTAGGCCCAATGAAGAAAATCAGGATTTCCTAGAGTTAAAATCCTCTTGTCCAGTTGCAGTGAGTAACTTGATTAGTTCAATGACCCAAAATTTGACTTGATAAAGCAGCTAAAAAAGCCAGCTTGCCCAGATCAAAGTATAGTAGCATTTGTATACTGTTTGGTAAATATGACTGCAGGAGACAAAAATGTTTGTCACTGGTATATCAATGCTGAATATTTACCTTGCACAATCTTGAACCCACCATTCCTTTCTTCTACATTGCTTTCAATGACAAGTGCATCTCTTGATGCTTTTGAGTTCAATGACCTAAAATTCAACTTGATGAAGTGGCTGAAAAAGCCAGCCTCTTCAAATTAAGGAATAACAACATTTGAATCCTCTACAAGCTGAAAAGGTGGGTCAGAAATCTGGGTTATGGGTAAATGGTTTAAGTTCTTACCTACAATTGATGCTTTCAAGTTCAATGACCCATAAATTAACTTGATGTAAAGCCAGCCTTTGGAGTATTATTGCATGTTGTATCATGATACTGTTGTTGAAAGAAGTGCTGAAACACTTCTAAGGACATGTACATTGTGTATATGTAGTATAGACAAAAGTAGAATAGTTTTAATAGTTGGACGCTGGAGATGGGGAAAAGTTTGTGTCATTGGAATATTTTGGCAAGGTGCAAAAATGTAGACACCTGTTTTCATGCCTCATGCATTTGCATGCAAATAGGACCAAACAGACCCCTAATCCTTATATGTCTAGAAAGAGTCTAGTTGAAATACTCAATCTGTTGACACTACGAGTTACAAACAATCTATTATACAAGTTATTATTACCAAACTAAAACTTGTTATGATCTCAATCATTGCTGCTTTAGTTGCCTGAGCTTTAACAGGTTATGGGCCCCAGCCTTTAAAAATTGCACATTATTTGTTGATTACTCTTGATTGCTTTGTTGTTGGCTTTTGTGACATTTACTGTCATTGTTGTTATCAGTGCAAGTTATTGTTAACTGCACATTGCTTTTGCTATTGTTAGCTTTATTATCAAACACTCAACTATTACCATGGCTGAATCATCTCTACCTAAAATCAAAATATTGGATAACTCCAATTACAATGAATGGCATGGGGACATGCAAGCATGGCTGATAAGTAGAGGTTATTGGCAGCTTATTATTGGGAAAAAGGTAAAATCCTCTAAAGAAGAAGAGAGCTTGAAATGGGAAGAGAAGACAATGAAGGCTGCAGGTGAAATATACCTGTGTGTAGGATTGGACCAAAAACAACACTTAAAGGAATGTCTTGATGATTCAGTGGCAATGTGGACTACACTGAAGGAAATCCATGTGTCTAAAAAGCCTGGTGCCAGATTCAATGCTTATGATGAGCTGTTCTCAATTGTCAAATCAGAGAAGGAATCATTACAATCTCTTGGTGATAGAGTGGAGGCTGCAATGAATCAGATTAAAAGGTTGCACCCTAAGAACTTTACCATTGAGATGCTGGATAAAGAGTTGGAAGCAATGGCCCTTATCAGGTTGCTTCCTGGAGAGTATTCACATTTCTCTGCCAATCTGTTACTACAAGACAATCTGGATAAGGACATTGTTTTTGAATTGTTTAGAGCAGAGGAACTCAACCAGAAGAAAAGGGAACAGTCTCTGAATAAGACAGCGAGTTTAATGGCATCCAAGGGGCCTAGTAAAAGTGTGGGAAGGTCTGGGGGTCAATGTTAGAACTGTAGGGATAAGGGTCATTGGGCTAATAGATGTCCAAAACCTAAAAAAGGCATTCAAGCCAAAAAGGCCCAGGCTGAGGCTGATGGAGATGTTGTTGAAAATGCTGGTTGTGCAAGTGCTTTTTCTTTCAATCAACTTCGAGACAATTTTTCTGATATAGTACAATGGAATACAGACACAGAAGCCACTTCTCATATGACACCACATAAAAGTTAGATTCAGAATTATACCCCTTATAGAGTTCCAGCTCAGCTAGCAGATAACAGAGTAGTTTACTCTGAAGGAGTTGGTAGTGTTTTGTTTTCACCTATTATTAAAGGACAAGTTGCTAGAGATGTTGAATTTACTAGAGTACTGCACATTCCTGCATTAAATAATAATCTTCTTTCAGTTCTTTACTTGACTAAGCATAGAGGCTTTCATGTTCACATAAATAGAGATCTTATGGAATTTTCTCTTAATAATACTGTTTTGTTCACTGCATCTGTTAATGATAGATCAGTTGGTTACTTGAATGGACATACAGTTAGTACTTCTAGTGAAAATGTTCATGTTGTGTCTACTTTGCCTCTAAACCTGGAGCTGTGACATAGACACTTCTTTCATTGCAATTTGCATGATGTACAGAAGACATCTAAAGATGAATTGGTTGAGGGCTTTAAACTTGATTCTAAAGCAATGCTGGATCCAATCTGCAAGCCATGTTTAGCTGGAAAGATGCATGCCAATCCATTTCCTAGTTCTTATACTCAAGCCAAGGCCCCACTAGAATTGGTTCATTCTGATGTTCATGATGTTGGTGTTACCTCCCCTAGTGGTTATCAATACTGGGTAACCTTTATTGATGACTACACACATTTTAGAGCTGTACTTCTAATGAAGAAGAAAAGTGAAACATTTGCTGTCTTTAAGCAGTTTAAGGCTTGGGCAGAGAATGTGACTGGGTGGAAAATTAAAATCCTTAGACATGATAAAGGGGGAGAGTATATGTCCAATGAATTTATTGCTTTCTGTAAAGAACATGGAATTGTGGTCCAAAAGACTGCAAGGAATAGGCCTCAGCAGAATGGAGTGTCTGAAAGGGCAAATAGAACTTTGGCAGAAAGGCTAATGGTGGCACTGAATGAATCAGGTTTACCAAAGACATTTTGGGCAGAATGCCTGACTGCACTTGTTTATGTTTGGAATTGTTGTCCTACATCAGCTGTTCCTGACTCTACACCATATGAGTGCTGGTATAATGAGAAACCAAAAGTTGATCATTTGCAGGTCTGGGGATGTGTAGCTTATATTCATGTACAAAAGGATAAATGGGAATCTCTGGGATGGCATATGGAGAAATGTATCTTTATTGGATATCCTGAAGGAATGAAAGCTTGGAAATTTCTGGAATCCTGTCACAAAGAAAGTGGTGATTAGTGAAAGAGCAGATTTTGATAAGCATTACATGTACAAGTCCCCACCACCAAAGATATATGCCCCACCTGTACCATCTCTGCCACAGGTGCAAGATAAAATCCCACAATATTTCAATCCTCCTTTTGCCGAAAATAGTGAAAATGAACTTGTTACACCCCCGATTGCTGACCCTCTTCCTCAGAGGGAAGGTATTGATGATGTTGATCATGACCCAGGTCAAGTACCACCAGTTGTTCCAGAGGAAGGTCCAGCAGATGAACATCCTATTGCTCTGAGAAAATCAGTTAGAGCTCATAAGCCACCTGGTGAGTATTGGAAGGTGGACATGTTGTTAATTGTCTAGTAGAGCCACAGAGCTTTAAAGAGACATTGAATAGTCCTGAAGCAGATCAATGGGAACAAGCAATGACAGAGGAAATCACTGCACATCTTACTAATGGCACTTGGGAGATTGTGAATTTACCTCCAGGACAGGTGGCAATAGGATCAAAATGAATATACAAGCTCAAGCATAAAGTTGATGGAACTGTTGAATGCTTCAAGGCTTGACTTGTTGCACAAGGGTTTAGTCAATGACCTGGATTTGATTTTTTGGAAACCTTTGCCTCTACTATGCAGTGGTCAACTTTACATGTTATTTTATCTTTGGCAGCTATTGATGATTTAGAATTGCATTCAGTAGATATCTCACATGCATTTATAAATAGTGATATTGATACAGAGATTTATATGAAGCAACCAGAGGGATTCAGGCAAGGGGGACCAGAAAAAGTATGCAGGTTGAATAAGTCCCTTTATGGGTTAAAGCAGTTGCCCCATCTTTGGAGTGAGAAATTAGCAAGTGTGTTTGTTGAAATGGGTTTCAAATGGCTTGCTTCTGATCCATGTGTTTATCTATATGAATGTGATGGCCTTAAAGTGATTGTTTCAGTGTGGGTTGATGATATCACTCTTGCCTCAAAAGATGCTGATGCAATAGACCATTCTGTAGATGAATTGAAGAAGCATCTAAAGCTGCGGGACTTGGGCAACATTGGAATCACCAGAGACAGGAGTACACAAAAGTTATAGCTTAATTTCAATCAGTATATACTTTGAAAACTTGAAGAGTTTGATATGACTGACTGCAAACCAGTTGGAATGCCAATGACTCCTGGACACACCCTATCCAAAGCTGACAGTCCCAAAACACCAGCAGAAAAGAAAGAGATGATGGATATCCCCTATATGAATGCTGTTGGATCTTTGTTGTTTCTGGCCCTATTAACATGTCCTGATATTGCTTATGCCACTAGTGTATTGGCCTGGTTCAACTCTAATCCTGGAATGTGTCATTGGATAGCTGTAAAGCATGTGTTTCAGTATTTAAAAGGAACTATTGATTTGCAGTTGGAATATGGGCCAGATCCTGATAACAACAACTTGATCACTGTTCTGTGTGATGCAGATCATGGTGGCAACAAGGACAATGGTAGATCCACTACTGGATACATGATTAAGGTTGGATCAGGAATTATCAGTTGGTGCAGTAAACTACAGCCCATAGTGACATTGTCCACTACAGAAGCAGAATTTGTTGCTGCTAATGTGACTGGCAAAGAGATCTGTGCTATATGGACTCTATTAATGGAGTTAGGTTATTTGGTGAAGTCTCCCTCAGATATGTGGGTTGATAATCAGTCTGCTATTCAGGTTGCAAAGAATCCTGAACACCATGGTAGAATGAAGCATCTTGATCTAAACTACTATTGGCTTTGAGATCAAGTAGCACACTGAGTATTGATGCCTAAATACCTGCCAACAGAAGACAATGCAGCTGACATGCTCACTAAGGCCCTTGTAAAGCCAAAGGTGGAAAAGTTCTGACAGATGATGGGATTGGTGAAGAAGTAATGACCCCCCATGATGTTGAGGAATTGAAAGAAGTGTGTCACCAGGGGGCTGTGTTGGTTATAGTGACTACACTTCCTTCTGTGGAGATATGATGAATAGAAGAAGGATTGGATGGGAAGGATGTGTGGGATCGAAGAAGTGTTTCATCAGGGGGCTGTGCTGAAAGAAGTGCTGAAACACTTCTAAGGACAGGTACATTGTGTATATGTAGTATAGACAAAAGTAGAATAGTTTTAATAGTTGGACTCTGGAGATGGGGAAAAGTTTATGTCATTGGAATATTTTAGCAGGGTGCAAAAATGTGGACACCTGTTTTCATGCCTCATGCATTTGCATGCAAATAGGACCAAACAGACCCCTAATCCAGAAAGAGTCTAGTTGGAATACTCAATCTGTTGACACTACAAGTTACAAACAATCTATTATACAAGTTATTATTACCAAACCAAAACTTGTTGTGATCTCAATCATTGCTGCTTTAGTTGCCTGAACTTTAACAACTGTTTGAGGCACTTAATTGTCACATGGGACCCTGTTCATGTGAAACTCTCCTAAATTATTCAAAGTTTGAACTGGTCCTTTCTTTACAGTGGTGAGTTTCCTTTGTTGTTTCACCTGGAACTAGAAGACTCAAGTGCCTTCCTTTTGCAGGCTGTACTTGTTCACTGGCTTCTTGTTGAACACCAATTTCATCATGCTGGATTGGACCTCGAGGTGATATATAGAGTATACCTCCTTATCCCATCTTGTTTGACAACAGCATTACTATTAGGCACAGCCAGCTGAATTCAAGGCAGCCCCCTTCTGAGGTGACATAATCCCTTAAATTTTGAATCTTGTTCTTGTGGAGAACTGGTCAAAACAGGATGACCTGACTTATGGGAAGCTGTTGGAGCTGCAAAAAGTCCCTCTCAAGTTGATCACATTTGTGGCTACACTGGTATGTTTTTTTTGTCTCTACATAGGTGTAGGTTTACAGTATTTGCCACATTGAGCATGCCCTCACAGAACACATTTCTGGTTTTTGTATTACTGTCAAAATTACAGAAAAGAACAATGGACAAAAGTATATGTTATATTATTTTTGTTTTTGTGTGTTCATTCTAACAATTTTGTGGAATACTAGCTATGAAGCTATTCTTGCAACATTGCATAATTTGTGCAACCATGCACCAAAATATACCCACAAGCTGAAGAAAGATATCTTCAAATGCATGATGTATGCTTCATTGTCTGATTGTTGTTTGCTATATGATTCATAATTTTTTAGTGCATTGGTTCCTACTCCTCACCCAGAACAAGAGTACACATATTCTGAGTTGGAGGTGCTGACTCTCAAGGAGGAAGCAGCAGAGGTCACAGCAGTGAAAGCAGAGGAAGAGGGAGGAGAGAAGGAGGGAGAAGAGAAAGAGGGAGGAGAGAAAGATGGAGGAGAGGATGCAGAAATGCAAGATGAGACACTGGAAAAGGAGACAGGCAAACAAACTGATCCTCAGATCCATTCCAGCTGAGGCTCATCTCTTGCACCTTTGTAATTATATGTTTCAAAATTTCTCAAGCTGCCCATTCTAAGATCATTGACATCTGCTCTAGGTGTAATGCCATGTCTATTCCTCATTCTTCTATGCTGTCAAATTATGGACTGTCTGTTATGCACACTGTCTTGTCTGTGAGTATATTGTATGTGTGCATGATCATTGTCTATAAATATGGAATATTGATCATAGTCAAAAGTTTTCTTCTCTGATACTGTCTGTTGATGTTGCACTTAGTTTTTTTTCATATGGGACATGTGTGTCAGTTTGTAGGTTCTGTCACTCATGCATTGCATTGCTTATCCATATATGTCTGCAGGTGCTGGGGATTTCAACCTCCCACAATCATTGTTCATGGGTATGGATTGTATCAAACTTTTCTTTGACACTATCTCTTATTTGTATTGCAATTAGGTTTGTCAACAAAGTGGTCTCCATGTATGTGCATTCATGGGTAAGGCATATGTGTACAGGTGCCAGGATTTTCATTGACATTGTTCCTGGGTATGGACAGTTGCCTTGTGTGATCTGCTCAACCTGCTGCTGAATGATTGCACTCATTACTATTAGTCCCATCTTCCTCTCCTTTCTTTGTTCTACCCTACTGTCTGTCATAATTAGATATTATATTAATGATTGGTGTTATATCTCATTTTGGAATACCATCTGTGGATGCATTATTCAAGCTCCAAAGATGGCCTAATGAACCAGTAAGATGCATGACTCAAGGGCTGTGAAGCTGCTTAAGATAGTGTGAAGCTCTGTAAGGGATCTTCAAGTTGTGGAAAGACACTCCAAGGTAAATAAAGCTGCTTAAAGAGGTGTGAAGCTTCATAAAGGATCTTTAGGCTCTAGAGAGACATCTCAAGGGGCAGGAAGCTACTTAAAGAGATATGAAGTTCCATAATGATTCTTTGGGCTGTGAAAAGACACACCAAGGGGCATGAAACTACTTAAAGAGATGAGAAGCTCTATAAGGGGTCCTTAGGCTGTGGAGAGACATTTCAAGGGACATGAAGCTGCTTAAAGAAGCATGAAGCTCTGTAGGGAATGCTTAGGCTGTAAAAAGACATCTCAAGGGGCATGAGGCTACTTAAAGAGATGTGAAGCTCTATAAGGTTTCTTTAGGTTGTGGAAAGACATATCAAGGGACATAAAGCTGCCTGAAGATATTGAAAGGCTCTAGAAGCAGTGTCAGGGTATTGAGAAATGCCCTACTGACCCTTCAGCATTCTTATAGTAACTGTAGACCATTTCAGGTAACCTGAGGTAACCTGGGGCAACCTGGGCAACCTGGGCAACCTGAGGCAACAGAAAGGAAGCTGTAGGGATGCCCAGGTCATATACTTATGACCCAAAGCATCTCCATATGCTCTCAAGTCATTCTCAATTGGTTTAAGTTTCTTAGGATATAGGGGTTGGACTGTGGAATCCTAGGTAACATAAGTCTCTGAAGTGTCCTATGCTCCTTAGGTTTCTTGAAGTTATCATGATGTAACTACAAGCTCAAGCTATTTTTCCTGATGTGGTTAGGATCCAGGGTTGCAGGATGAGACAGGTGATAGCTGAACACTTGCACCTGTCAGGATTTGTTGGTCTCAAGATAGTGCCTAGTCCATACAATCAGAGTGTCAACACCTTTGCCTCTTCCTTTAATGGAACTTGAAAAGTGGCTTTCAGTTAGAACAAGTATATTTTAATAGATGAAGAATGGGCAACTAAGTTGTACAAATAGAGAAGGAATACAGAAGCAGGAGACAAGTCAGTCAAACATTCTAGATCATGGAGCAGTACCCTTTGGACCTGCAGATAAACCATCTCATGAACAGTTCAGGAGGAGTTCCAGAGTCAGGAGTGATCAGAATGAAACTTGAAGTTAGTTGGTCAGCTTGGGATGAATTACTGGAACAGGAAAAAAGGACAATGTTTTTGTGGGACTTTGGTTGGGTTTTATTTTTGATCTCCAGGTTTAGGAATATATGCACCCCTCAGTTGGAAGCTTTAAACTCACTCATCTCTCACCCAGTACTTTGGTCCATTTGTTGGACAGTATTGCAGACTACTTGTTGGCTGAGCTAGACTCTCCTCTTGTAGTACCACTTGTTGTTTGCTGGTTAGTACACCAGCCTTGTGGTTCAAGTCAACTTGTTGTTTGTTGGCCAGAGAGCTGACCTTGTTGCAACCTTTTGTATACCCCACTTGTTGTTTGCTGGTTAGTACACCAGCCTTGTGGTCTCAAAGTCAACTTGTCATTTGTTGGCCTGTGTGCTGACCTTGTCACAACCTAGTACACTCACTTGTTGTTTGTCAGTTAGTGGACTGACCTTGTGGTACAACTCTTGCAGCACACCCTATTGCTTCTCTACCAAGGAACCAGGCAGTCTGTCCAGTAGAGTTATATTTGTTAGACAATTACTAGTTAAGCTAGACATTGATATAGATATATTCCTTGCAGGACCTTTGACAATGCACTCTCATACAACAACACAAATTACTGGTACAACTAGTTGTCTCTGTTAAGAGACCACCTAGTAAAAACCTAATTCTCATTAGCAGAACAGCAGAGATAATACTTCTTGATTGGGAAGTTAGACACTGATCTCCTCAAAATTGCTGAAAACTAACCATGTTGACATGGCTAAATCCTTGGAAGGATGAAGTTAGGGCTGAAAAAATGATCTCAGTGAAGGAAATAATCAACTGAACTGACTGGGACAGTCTATGAGGCATCAGTGACTGAGTTGCACCTGAAATCTTTGGGCCAACTGGAAAAACTGAAAGGGTCTGCAGAGGACTGCAAATGAAAATAGATCAGAAGCATAATGTGCCACTGCATCTCACAGACTAAAAAGAATGTCTCAACAATGAAGTTCAATCTCAGCAACTGACCTCAACTGAGGGCAGTTGAAGTTTTTCATTTGAGGGAAATGATAAGCTGATTATTTGGCCATGGCTCAAAAAGTAACAAAACACTAGATCCTGTGTTTTGCTAGTTCAATTAAGTGGTGTCAAAAGGACTGTAGTGAGCCCAACATCAGGAAAAATGGTCTGAGTCTTAGGTTATCTAGGAGGCAACCTGGAGCAACTTGAGGGACCTGGGTGACCTAGGTGAACCTCAGGTAACTTAGGAAATGCCAATACCTTGAGGAGTGATGCTGTAAATATTACCAAATAAGGCAAAATTATATTGAATATATATACCTATGCTTTAATCTATCCTAAATGCATGACAAGGACACCTTCTTAGTTGTAGATAACTCATAGAAACTGAAATTTGACATAAGTCACATGATGCAACTCTGTGAGCTGTCTACAATCAAAATAATTTTCATATGGTCAAAACAAGTATATCACAATTATACCATACTATATACACACTATATGTACATGTATAAG
>KN834775.1:18546-239229 GCA_000827265.1 Collybiopsis luxurians FD-317 M1
CCAATATCACCGCTGAAGGTGTGGCAGATATCTACTACCGAGAAATCTTCCGCCTCCATGGCCTCCCCCTACGCTTCATATCAGATCGGGGACCCCAGTTCTCAGCAAAGCTTATGCGATCCCTCCTCTCCCATTTAGGCATCAGATCAAATCTAACATCTGGATACCACCCACAGGCTAATGGACAAACTGAACGTGCAAACCAGGAAGTAGAAAAGTACCTTCACTTATATGTTGGGCAACGACAGGATGACTGGGCAGAACACTTGCCTATGGCTGAATTTGTAATCAATTCCCGCACACACTCAGCCCTTGGGATGTCACCATTTGAAGTCACATATGGCTATCTCCCACTTTTCAACATCCCAGTAGGTCAGCGCAGTGGAATGCCAGGGGTAGAGGACTGCATTCAGATCTTGCGAGAGGCATGGCAGGATGCAGGAGCAGCATTACACCCAGGGAAGAAGCAGCAGAAGGAAGGGTATGAGAGGGGAAAATGAAAGGCCCATCAATTCAAGGAGGGAGATCTCATATGGCTAAGTGCAGAGGACATTAATCTCCAGCTCTCAAGTGAGAAACTTGGAGAGCACCAACTGGGACCATTTAAAATTCTCCAAAAATTCGGACCCCTTGACTACTGGCTGGACCTACCCCTTTCCCTTGATCAACTACATCCCGTATTCCATGTTAATAAACTCTACCCTTGGAAAGGCAATTATATTAATGGGGAAATTCCAATGCCACCAGAGCCAATTTACTTGGAGGAAGAGGATGAGCCTGAGTACAAAGTAGAAGAGGTATTGGATAGCCGTATTTGGTGGAAGAGAATGGAATATCTGGTAAAGTGGAAAGGGTATGATGCAGGACATAACTCCTGGGAACCGGCCCAAAACTTGGAACACACTCCACAAATGGTACAAAAATTTCACAGGAAACATCCAAATGCACCAAAAATTTGACCATTGAGGGCAATGGTCTTAAGGAGGGGGGTAATGTCATAAAGCTGGTACGAACATCCATTCCTAACCCCTATTCATTTCTCTTTTATTATACATCTTTCACATGACTGCATTTATGACTAACTTTCATATCAATACCTTTTGGACATACAACTCCTCCCTATCTCCACTCCACACGGTATCATTGTTCTTTTTCTATTTTGTTCCCACTGTCATTGTTTTATTAATGAACTGTTCTTGTTTCTCTTCTCACATCTGTCGCATGACCACATGCTCCATATCTTTTATTCTCATAGCTGTCACTTAGCTATTGTCTTCCAGTAGCATTAGTTTCTCGTCTTGTCCTCCAGTAGCATTAGTCCCTCTTACAGCTTACTACAGTATATATACCTACTGCCTGTAACCTGAGTCCCCATCTTGACCTCTCTGTCGATTGGAACCAGGTGAGTATCCTGCTTGTACCAGTAGACTATTTAATTAACTCTGTCGATTGGGACCAGACTTTGCCTAAACTAATTACCGTGCTCTTGAAAGCCACTCCGCTGTAAACCGCTTTGTGACAATCTGGGCATTCTTGGCAATACTATTATTAGTTGCAAAGGCATGGAACAAAATGAAAACACACTTATTACCTTGAAGACTGTTTAAAAAGAATAAGGACAACCAAGACATAAAAAACTTGACCTGCTACCCAGAATATACCTGCAACAGCCAGATGTACAAGAATGAAGGCTGCATGGGATCAGAGAAAGAAAGTTTGCTAGACAGCAGCTTTAAAGCATTAAAAATCCAATATGAAAAAGAAAGAAAATTACTGAAAGCATTTCTTGATGAGTAACTATACTGATTAATTGTATAACAAGTGCAAACTGTATAATGAGTGCAACTGCAATGCACAGACAACACCTCACTCATCAGGAAAAAGTCCTAAAGCCCAGGCTACCCAGGCTAGCCAGGGGACACCTCTCAAATTCTAGGCAACCTCAGGCTGACTTGACATTATATAATTACTGACAATACCTATAGCAAATACTGCAATAAAATGTTAAGTCATTGTGACTCAGTTGAACACTGGACTGTTATTATATTTTAAAATTCAATTTAAAAGACATGAAATTAACTTTGATAATTTTTTTGTATTTTATATATTTTCTCTCTGTTTAAACATTACAAATTTGTTTTTGTTTGTAATAATTGTTATCTTGAAAATCTAAAAAATTCATTTAATTTAAGCATTCAAGCCTAATCTTTAGAAGTAACTTGCTTTCTTTTAATTAAAGAAACTGGCAATATAAGATAGCAAGGTATTTTTTATTTAAATTTCAGTATTCTTTTAATGCTGTTCTATAACAGAATATAAAACAATATATCTTAGACTTCTATCTAAACTGTAATTTCCATTGCTATTGGAACTTTTATTTGAAATAACATTTCTATTGTTATTGGAACTTCCATTTGAAATGGAATTTCCATTTAGAATGATTGCAAGTACAGTGCTTTTCAAGTTTCTGTAAAAAAATTAAAATTTGAATTTTTTTGTGTAGCTGTATTTGGTCAGGCTTCCCACTGCTTTTTCTAGTACCTCTAGCATTATTATCTGTAATTTCTCATGTCAAGCCCTGTGTAGGAGCCAGACACACATGAGACTGAGCTTCTAGTTCTCCTTACTACCTATACAAAGAGTAAAACTAAGGGGAAAAGACTGAAAACAGTTTTAAAGAAAGATACTGGACCACCACAGACAAAATCTACCCAATTCTTGTTTGCTGCTACTGAAGAAAACTATGTAGCATTGCTGAATGAGGTTCTACTGATACATGGGGTGAATGTCACATATAATGCTACATTGCACAAAAATTTTTCTATAAAAATGGCTATTCCTCCAATGAAGTAAGTTGTGTTTGCAGAATGAGAACTTAAGTACTCAGGAGTCCAACATAGAAAGAGTAATGCTTGCAATATTAACAAGGCTGAAGAATATCAAAAAGAAGTTCAAAAGGCTGTAGATTCTAAAACAAGCATGACAATAATTGTTCTCATTGACTGGAAAGAAATTGACTCAAAGGTATAGTTTTTTGGCACTTGTTATTGAAAATGATACTTATATCGATATTATGCAGTTAAAATCCAAGTGATAGTGAAAATGAGGACAAGAAAGCAGTAAGTGGCATAAAAATTATGGTGCTTATATGTTCAATGTTTTTATGTTCAATTTGTAAGTTGATTTGACTAACATAAGTAGAGAGGAACATGAGATTGCTCAATATTGTAGCATGCTGGAAAAGAAGCATGAAAATCCATATGATTCTAGCTACAGTTTTATTGATCCTGACACTGGAATAAAAATTACACTGTCTTCATTAATGATGAAGCAATGGGCAAGAGCAATGGTATGTGTATAGTACTATATTTGTGCTCCATGTTTGAATGTTGAATTGCAACAGTATGATGAACAAGCGACACTTACTACTCCCCCAAATGATGACCATTTCAAAGCTGAAAATTGTCTCCCATCAATTCAACCCTTTGCTTGTACAGCTCCTATCCTGCATGGTTCTTGGTCATTCATGAATTCCATAGCTGACAGCATCTCAGTGCCATCACCTAGTACAGATCAGACATCTGATATTGGCCATCTTGCAAATATTCTTGCATTAGTTGTCTCAACAGCATTCCATATTGAGAAAAGCCCTCCTTCAGAAGCATCTGCTCCTCCTAACATTCTCATGTCTCCTGTACAACACTCCTACCAAACTCTCTCACTATTTAAAATATACAGAGAATAAGCTTGGTATCACAAATGCCACATCATATTTGTATGAGTTTGAGCAGAAGAGGTATGGCCCTGACATTCTTGATGCAGTCAGTGACAAAGACCTTATGGACATTGGTGTCAAACCTGGTGATGTTATTTGCTTGAAGCATAATGCACCACTCTGGTTCAATGGGCCAGATGCTAAGCATGCTTGCATTCAGCCCTCCCAGGCTGCTTCTTCAACACCCTCTTCTTCATCCAAGGTTGTCAAAAATGCCAAGAATCTCATTTGATTTGAAAAGAAATGCAAGGATGATAGTGGGGCAAAAACTTGCTTTGGGAGTTGTATTGAAAGATTGAATGATGATGTTCCTGCTGATGACACAGTTGAATGATTCTACCACTCTGAAATAGCAGGTCATATTCTACCTTTACCTGCTCATTATGTCCCTATAATTAAAAGTAAAGAAAAGCCTGACCACTGATCTCAATACAAACTTACTATTTGTAGTTTCAAGCCTCTGCTCTTACAATAACTTTGTACTTGGTATATAAATTGATAACAATAATTTGGAATTCAGAAGTATATGTGTTCTAGATAACATAGCCAGATGCTTTGAAAAAACCCTAAGCCTTTGAAGCAGTGATGTTCATACAAGCATGATCAATAACAGATAATGTGAAGTTCTGCCAATGTCTACAAAGATAAATTTTTTATCACAGAGAAGGCCTGTTTAAAAGGATTGAGATCTGATGAATACAGTGGTAGGAACTATAATTTACAATCTTCAGATTTCAGTCAAAATATGATATGAGTCTTCAGAAGAACAACTTACAAGCTTCATCTTCAATGAGCTCTTGTACCTCATTGACATGGTGAATATTGCAATTGTTCATAACAATAACACTCTGAGGGCCTGGGTATGGATTGGTCAATGAAATCTGTGAGAAGTAAGTATATACAATAAGGTTCCTACACATAAACAACATACCAAATGCTCTTTGAGGAATTGGATAGATTTATTGAAAGTGACAGAGTCATGAATAATATCATATGTGATGATACCATTGAGAGTCAATGCAGGAAGGATGGACACCCACTCACCCTGAACAAAGTGTCTTCTGGTTACACATCTTACTCCCCTTCTAGAATGCCCATATTTCCACTGAGAAGTTCTCCAGTTTCATGCAGCTTCATCAATAAAAATGAGCATATCTGAAAAATGCCCTGGGCCCAGGCTTCCCAAAGATCTCTGGAGACACCCCCTAACTCCTAGGAATCCCCAGGGACCCTGAAAGACCCCAGAGCAGAGCAATCTCAAAGCTCCAAAAGACTCTAGGAGAGATCTGAGAGATTTCTGGGATCCTTAGGATTTTAGGGGTGTCTCCAGAGAACTCTGGGCAGTCTGGGCAAAAGGTAATTTTTCTGATATTGTGGGACTAGGTCTGCAATCTGATTCATAAAATGAGATCTTCATATGTCATTTTGCTCCAGTGTCTGAGCTGAAACTACTTTGCAAGTGACATCCAGTTTCTGCAAGGTTTTTGCCAGAACAGAAATAGAAATATAGATACAGTATACTTTTTGAAGAACCTCTTGGATCTCATCCAGGTATAGCCAGGGTTTATGTTCAATAAAAGAGACTAGATATTGTTCATTGATTGCATTGAGAAGAACTTTAGGGCCTCACTGAAGTGGTTTCTTCTTGTCCTGGCCATGTTCATTGAGTATTCTATAAATGAGAGACCTTTTCATCCCAAGATGGAGACATATAATCTTTACAGAAATGCCAAGGCCCCAAAACATAACTGGCACTCTAGCTTTTAGGTTCTGAGACAATGGATGTAGCATAGTATGAGCTAAATACACAAATATGCTGAGAGAAAGCAGCAGGAAGCCTGACAAAACACAGTCACACAAAAGTTTTTTATTTTTTATTTTTCCACAGAAACTCAAAAAGCACTGTAAGAAATTCATATAAAGTAAAATTTCCATCTGAACTGAAATTTCCAATGCTATTGAGACTCTCATTTTCTTACACTAAATTATCCTTTTGCAGAATATCAAAAGTTCCAAAAGTTCATTTCTTCTAGTTGCTGTGATGTCAACTATATTTTATATTAAGCATTAATTTTTATCATTTTAGTGGTGCACTTCACCCTTTAGAAAATATTATCAATAAGTGTTGAAAAGCAATAGTTACAAACAAAAGGATGTCATCTTTTATAGGGCTAAAGTTTGAGAAATTAAAATTCTACTTGGAAAGCTCATATAAAAATCTCACTCTAGGACTCTCAAACACTAGTGGATATGGAAATCCCTTGGAAATTCTAAATATAAAATATCTCAAGAATTTGGCTCCTCTAAGTTATGGCCTATGATGGAATAGTGTAGCTTAAGTAGGATCACTTAAGTGAGTGACTGAAGTGATGGTTTTTAGTTTTCAAAGAAGCAAGTCCAACTGATACTTCAATTATATGGCTAAACTTGGCTTCTGTATTTCTCCTGCCTACATGCTGACTTTTTTGGCCAGCTTATCCTATTTAGCTCAGTTTAGCATATCTATCTATGCCTGTTCAAGCTTGACTTTTCTTTGCTCAGTTCATTTGCGGTATAATCAGAATTTGTCAGCTGATTTGCTTTCTGGTGATATCTCTAATGTGGTATTTCCTGCAACATCAGTATGTTCTATATTGGTATCCTTTCTTTGTCTTATAAATCTTAGCATCCTCTAGCTAAATTTAGTTGAGTGCCCTGGACCCTATCAAAGTCTTAGCTCATCTTATCCAAGTGCATAGTTCCATTGGATTGGCTCTGACCAAGCCATTCTATTTATCCAGCAATTAAACTTGTCCTGTTAAACATTCCTATCAGGTATCAGATTGTCAGACACTTCATGCAGGTTCTAGCTAAGTTCAACTGAAGCAGCAGCATAACTTCTCTTTTACAATGATTTACCCTGGATTACTTTAGCTATACACCTCTATATTTGGAATCTCAACTATATATGCCAGTATGCATTTAGGATCCTACAGCTTGATGAGCTGGATAGTCATTATTCACAATGGCCTAGCTAGCAGTGATTCTGCAACTAGAGTCCACTCTTTTATTAATTACACTAGTAGTTCTATGGAGCTGTTGTCAACCAGTTTTACTGACAGTGCAGATACAAGTCAAGAGAATGAGGATGATGATAATAGTACCAGCCAGAAAAACATAGGTGTGGGCAACAATAAGGAGTATGAAGATGAGGCATCCACAGAAAAGCCCAATGACAATGTGCCACAGTTTTCTATACATTTTTCTACTGCATTGATTCAGAAAAAGGAAAAAAAAGCCAGAGTTATTCCAGAGGCTTTCAACAACAACAAAAATTTATTTAACAATAATTACAAGTCTGGAATGAAATGAAAGATTGTCCTTGTGCAGTTTCTAATGTCATAATTTTCCACATATAGTCTCCTGTGTGACTTTTTTTGTATAGGATCTGTGGGACTTTTACTTATTGGTTACTAAGCCTTCTCATGCCTTTGCTGATTTGTTTTCTACATTTTTTTCACTTTTCTAATTTTGTTCATTCACTTTTACTCTTCCTTACAGTGATTGACTCTTCTAAATCTTACAGTGCTTAACTTATGTGAAAGGATATTCTATTTTTATAGAACCTGCATATGTAAAATTCTTATTGACAAGCTTTCTTTGCTCTGCTGGTAATGGCATCAGGAAAAATGACCTGAAGCCCAGGCTGCCCAGGGACACCCCCCAAATTCTAGGGAGCCTCAAGATCCCTGAGTATTCCTGAAATGACCTGGGTTCCCTGGAACCTCTGAGGCCAGTTGAAAATGACCTTGAGATGGCCTCAGGATGCTCAGAGAGGCATTACTTAGATATAAAGCAGAGAAAGTTTATAAAATGTAGAAAATATAGAAGAATAAATAAAATTGAAGTAAGAAATTATACTACCAAAGCAGTATTTATATTACTTTTATAATAACTATTCTAAATCTTAATTGTTAGTAAGATGATACATGAAACAATGAAAAAGTTATTGAAATAAGGTAAATATTATAAATAATAATGACTTAGTAAGTGAACAGTACTATAAGCTATTGCCAAGCAGTAGCTGAATTACTGAACAGGTTCAAAATTGACCAATACTGGCCACTGCAACACTGATTATGCATGCATATAACTGTATAAATCAGCAGCCTGTTTTTTTCTTTTCTGTCAATTTGTATTTGTTTAGAATAGTGCATATTGGCCTATTCAAAGGAAAGGAAGTAAGAGAATGTAACTCAAAAAGTACCAGAAAAAAACTATGTGATACTTGTCACACTAGTTAATCATTGTGACATATTACACCTGCAAAGTTGCTGTGTGCCATTTAGCTCAATTAATATTGCATCTTACATTTAAAATTGTAAAATATAAATTAATGCAAACTTAAATATTTTTTTTAAGTCTCAGTAATAGCTTTTTTTCCCATATACAGCTGTAAATAAATGAAAACCAATGAATTTTATTTTTAAATGTATCTCATAAATCTATTCATTTGAGTATTATATTTTTCCATACCTTTTTACTGAATAAAAGACACTTTTTAATTTCATTATAAATATCTAGCTTTATAATAGACTCCTTAATATTAGTTTGAAGGCTTTTAAATATTAGTAAGCATGTTGATAGGTGTATCTCAATGGCCAGTTAATATATGATTTGAAAAAGTAAAATAAAATTAAAATAATTTTATAATAGATATTATTTATACCACCATAGGAATTATTTGAACAGAAGTATCTTCATAATAATAGAATAAATGAATACATAATTTAACTGACTGTTAAATCAGTGCTTATAAAAATTAAATATAAATATAAATATATGAGATCTCTATTAATGTATCAAGAGAAAATTTAAGCTTAATAACCAGGGCAGCCCATGTGATCCAGCTCAATGTCAACATCAAAGTTTGTTTCATCAAACTGTGTTTCAATCACCTCAACTGTGCATTTTAGTGTACCCTCTTCAAATTCAACATCACAGACAGGATACACACCCTTTCTGTTCACACCCTAAACTCCAGACCTGTGTTGACCAATATAACCAACCAAGCAACCCTCCCATGACTATCTGCCAAGCTTTCCATTCACCCTGTCCAAATCTGTTGTCCAAACTTTGCACCCCCAGCAATGAAGATGTAATAGTCCAATTCACCCATTCAACCTGCCCATTAGCAGCTGATAATGATTTCATAACTTTCTCTACTAGAATTCTACATTTGGCACACCAACTATTAAAATGACAGTTGTCAACCTCTCTGCCCATGTCAATGCAGAATACCCAGATTCTATGGCCTGTCTGTTATTCAGCCATAGCAGTGAACTCTTGGACAAGCTGAAGAACAGTCAAAGCCTCCTTGTTTGAACAAAAGTATGGGAAAGGAATGCCAGTATCATTGTCACATACAAGAAGCATGTAAAATGTGCCTCTAAGACTTTGGGTATGTGAACATCCTCACAAATTCAGACTAATGCAATCCAGGGTTTCCAAAGAGGAAGTTACAATATTGTCAAAAGGTCACTGTTTCAATTTAGCATATAAACATACCTCACATTTACCACACAGTGAGAAATCTGACATCTACAATCCCTCAGCCAGGTTACACTTGGCCATGATCCAAATCATATTCACATCTGCATGTCCAAAATGAGCATGCCACATAGCAAGGGAGCAGGGATCAGAGTGAGAATGACCCATCAAGACAAGAACAAAGGTAGAACTAGGAGAATTAGAGGACAAGGACCCAATGCATGGTAAGTCCAACAAGTCTGCAACATGAACTTGATATAGATGACCACCACAGCACCCTGCTAGCTGTCCATCAACAATCACCCTCCCCAAAGAAGGATCTTGGATATCAATGCAACCACTCCCCCACAACCCACAAAATCCTTTTCTATCCATAGCAGGAAGGGACAGCAAATTCATCCCAAAGGACAGTGTGTGTAACACTGGAAAGTGTAAACAATGTACTAACCCTTCATCCATTTTTGTAGTGATCTCTGCAACATTGAACTCCTCAATTATAAACAATCCCCTACTCCCTTCAGCAGTCATACAACCAATGGATTGTCCTGGCATGTAACCTATGAACCTTTGACAGTTTTGTATACATGAATGCAATGCTGTGCTATTGATAAAAGTCAGAATGGTAGTATTGATATTACTTGTAGGGGGTACAGTTGAGGATTCTATGCTACCCATGTCACTCCCTGCTCTGCTCAAAAGGGTATGAGTTTCCCTTCCCAATCTAGGAATGGATGAGTTAGGAGCAGCAGAGCAACACAGTAAGCAATCTGTACCTCCAAAATTGGATTCACTGAAGTTATAGATAGTAATGACAGCAGTAGTAATCCCAGAAATGTCTTGACCAGTGCTCACAATGTTGGCATTAGGAGAAGCCTTCATTGGCTCCATTCCCTTTGGAGCTGTATACCAACAAGGGGCTTTACCTTCACTTCCTCCTCCCTGTGCCCAATAATTCTTTTTAACATGCCCATTCTGTTTACAGTTGTTGCATATAATCCTGGAATTGAACCTGTTAGCAACTGCTAATGCATTCAGAGTAACAAAGTTTCCTGAAGTCAAGCTAGTGGACTCCACCATCATATCATATTCCGGGAGAGCACATTTGAGGTCAGTATATGTATGGGTTCTGTGAGACTGCAAGATCCACAAGTATTCCATGTAAAGTGAGATAAGGAAATGAGAATGAAGGTTGTTGTCAGTTATGGTATATCCTGTGTCACTCACAGCTTTATGTAGTGCCTCCAACTGTTTGAAGTACTCCTCAAATGGGGTACCTGGGGTGTATTTGAACTGTTGGATACACTCTTTGGCTAGAGTCTGTGCTGCAGCAGATGTTGTCTCATATTCACTGGTAAGTGTGTTCCACATCATGCTAGCAGTCATATCTTGTGTAACACCAATTGAATGAGGGTCTTTGATGTCTTGGTATACAATTCTGGCCAGGTGACCATCATATAGCTCCCACTCCTCAATGGATGGAGTTCATGAGTTTATAGGAGTAGGAACAGCAGCAGCAGCTTGACCAGCAGTGGGAGCAGCAGGGGGAGGAGGGACTGTGATATTCCCATTGAGATAACTGCTGAGTCCTGTAAAATGAGCCACACTCTTCATGTGGTCTCAAAACAATGCCCAATTGCTCAGCCCAATGAGTTGCTGATCTTCTGGGAATATAATAAGATTGGGGAGTGCACTTGAGTTAGAAGAAGTCATGTTGTAGATTGAATTCTTGTGTCAGTCTAGGACAAATGCAGTTCTGACTGCAAATCTGATAAATCTATAGCCCTATGTAAGTACACTTCAACCTCAGAACAGAGAAGGAGTTCTCTGCTGTACCTATAGCCCTATGTAAGTACAAAATCTAAGAAGGAGAAGAAAAGGAATCATGTACCCTCAGAACAGAGAAGAAGTTCTGAGGGTGGTATTGAAGTTGTAACACTATAAGTACAAAAATATATGGAGTAGAGTTCAGGAAGAAAATATATGAGACTATAGTTAATCCGGCTGCATGAGGGTACCTGCATGGAAGTATCGCAGGTCTCCTACACTTAGAATACTTCTGTAACCAGCCACAGCAGGACACCATATGCACTCACATGATGTGACACACCTACACATTAGAGTGTGGAATCCTTTCAGATACAACCGTGTCTACTGTCTATCTCTTGAAAAAAAGGGGAATGGTATGTGTATACTGTCTTTGTCTTGAAAAAAGGGGAATGTAGGTATTTACCATTTCCCTGTTGAGGTAGATGGTATGCATCTACTCTTGAAAAAAAGGGGAATGGTAGGTATTTACCATCTTATATGTGTCTACCATCTCTTTCTTGAAATGAGGGGAATGGTAGGTGCTTGCCTCTCATTCAAACAAGTCAATGGTTAGTATACACCATCTCCCTCAAAAGGAAATGACCGTCTCTCAATTCAGAAGTATCGAATGCGAGCTCTATTGATTTACTTCAGTCTCAGTTTGCCGGCTAACCTGATTGGCATCACCTGCGTACCCTACTTTCGCCGTGGGCCGGATGACCTTAGTACACATGCTGTCAGCGACATATCTGCGATTACTGGTGCCAATTGCTGCATATTGATCCAGCTCTTCCTACAAGTTCAGAGTAGGCGAAATTTGAATGTCCAATAAATTAAAAAAGCAGCATCTCAACCACATGGATCATAAAGTAATGGGTGCGTAAAAAATGATATAACTTTCATTACATAATGAGACACTTTTCTTCCTCTGCCTTGGCACCCTGGAATCCCATCTCTGCAAATGTCTGTGGTCCTGCCGGTTTGGGGGGAGCCGGCGGGGGTACCCCTGAAGGTCCACTAGGCCCGTACCCTCCCGCACTGGGAGTCCCAGCAGCGGGAGATGGTGTTCCTGACCCAATTCCGCCGGTGACCGAAACGCCTCCACTAGGACCTCTTCTCGGCAGAGGCCTCGAGTCGCTTCGCGGAGGGGCAGGAGGTACTGACCCTGAACCAGGATCAACCAGAGTGTACCGGTTAGCTCCAGGGAACGCCTGCGGTTGATTTCCAGGTCTCGGTCCTCCTTGAGCAGACGCAGTTCGATTGATGCTTGGTTCAGGTCTACCAAGTGGAGGTAAAGAGTTTGCATGCTCCGCATGATACCTGCCGTGAGCTCCGCCTTGGCTATTAAGCGTGGTCTTTCGTATAAGATCGACGACGGGACGGGAGTCTTGAGTCCTTCCTCTCGGATGCAGGCCCTGCGGCTGACTTGCAGGCGGAGGTCCCTGAACGGTTTGTTGATTGGCCAAATAGCCGTCCCTGACCTTTTGCGCTTCGCTTCTTTGTTTCGCCTGAGTCCTTGACCTAACTAGCTTGCTCTCTGTGATATTATCGTGTTCTTGCCTCGATAGCATCTGAGGTGCGGGTTGACGTAACGCCGCGAGTCGTTCAGAGGCATCGGTGTTTCCATGTTCTGAAGCCTAGAAGAAGCAGTCCTTAGAACGGTAAAGCGGCCACTTCTTTTGTTTCTTTTGTACCTTTGAATACCAAGCCAGCGCCTCATCCAAATCCTTAACGCCTCCAATGCCCACTTCACAGTAATAACCCATTGCAAACTCTGCACTCGACAGACCCTTCCGAGCCGCCTTTTCGGCAAAGACTCTTGCCAGCTGCTCGTCCTTGTCGAATCCGCCTAGGGAAGGATCGGTATCTCCTCCTCCTCCGCCTCCAACTCGACTGCCGCACAAGAACCATTTACTGAGGGCCATATCGGCCTCTGTCTCTCCTTGCTGGCTGGCTCTGGAATACCATTCGACACTCATGAGAGCGTCGAATTCCCATGGAGGCGTAGCAAATTCGTATGCATGGCCGAGCTTGTACTGTGCTGGCGCAAAGTGAAGGTGGGCGGATTTTTCAAGATGGGTACGGGCTTCTTGGAGGAGTCTAGGGGAAATCAAGTTGGATCTAGAAGATCTTTGCGAGAGAAAAGTTTACCCACCCAACATTACCCGAATGCGCCCACTGACCCGGTATCAAGCCCAATCTAAAGAACAATGCTTGGTCGATCTTGGCTTGCGTGAATTCTCCAAGTAAGAGGAGTGCATAAACGTATGCCGGCTGAGGCGTATCAATGGAAGAGAGCACAGCCGCCCTGTGCAATAACGGAAGAGCTGTCTCTGGAGATGGTGGAAGGTTCAGCTGTCCCAGCAGCTGTGCCATTCCGAGCCTCTGAGAGAGAGGGTCAGCTTTGGGTGCGAGGAGACTTGGGCCTCACTCACATATAAACAGCTAGCTACACCAGCTCTTACACCTCTCTCGAAACATTCCTTCGCATGAGCGACATCTCCGAATCCTTCGTAATCCCTGCCGATTCTAAACCATGCCTTCCCATATCCAGCCCTGGCAGCTTGCTCGAAATCTCTAAACGCCTGCCTCGGATTTTTCTGGATGTGTTCTGGAAAGCTCCCGGAAGCGGTTAGTGAGGCACGATGATAGAGAGCTTCGGCGACGTATGCAGGAAGGGAGTTGCTTCCCTGGGCTGCCGTCCCAGCAATAGACAAGATGATCGGGACTGCGACCTGAGTCAATTTCAAGAGACCTTCATCCATTATAACGACTGGACCATTCGGAGGCTCTCCAAAGGGTGTGCCAGAGGCGAGGGCGTGAGCTTTTTCAACGAGGAAAAAGACATCTCTGACCCAAGCGACCCTGAGGGCTGGGTCGTGCTGAGGATTCTGTATCGTTGGCATCGCCTGAGTGAGGGCGGGAATGGTGGGCAAGGGAGCCGTCAAAGAAGGCGGAGAAGAGTTGTCTATGGATAAACTGGATGAAGATGGGGCAGGATGGTGGATATGAGCGGAGATTGTGGGGGCAGGGGAAACTACGCGATGATGCATAGCTGGGGATGCGGATAATGAAGGGCTACCGCTGGGATATGGTAACGCAGGAGCAGGAGAGTATGCAGTAGAGTGAGGAGGAGTAGGTAAGGCTGGAGACCAGGGGGTCCACTGAGGCTGCGGAGGAAAGTGGGGAGATCTAGCAGGAGGTGGAGGAGCGCCGGGGATATTAAAACCACCAGGGTTGTAGGCGTTATTGAATGAACCGCTTCCGGCGTATCCTGGACCTGTTGGAGGAGGAGGGGGAAGAGGAGAGTGGGATGGAGACATTCGAGAGTGGGCTGTAGACATTTAAGAATAAAGAAAAAAAAAAAAGAAAGATAAAGATCGTACCGGGGGAAGGGCCACGAAATTGTTGCTGTGTGTATAGTTGTTCGTCTAGGTTACGAGCCATCTATGATGAATATGAGAATTGATTGGCAAGTTGAAGAAATGAAAAAGACGACTACATTCATGGGGATCTCGGGATCTATTTTTGTTGGTCTGGGGGCAGTTAAAGGGTCTTCTAGATGGGGAGCACTTCCACCGTCTCGAGAGATATGAATTGAGGGAGGAGGAGGAGGGGGTGGTGGTGGTAGAGAAGAAGGAATCATGGCACTGATTGCCAGATCAGGAAAAACAGAGCATCGCCTGTCTGCGCCCATGTTAAAACACATGACCGCCTCACATTTTTTCATGGAATCACCCATTTACTATTCTCGCACTGAATTTATAGAAACAGATACTGGCAATAAAGTCTCTCGTAGAGCTACCATCGCTGGCCCACAAAATATTATTCTCGGTGGTAAAACCATCATCTCATCTGGTGCTATTATTCGAGGCGACCTCCGTCGGTCGGGTCCTGGCCATGCTGTGGTCATTTCCCTCGGCCGATACTGCCTCATAGGCGAGGCTTGTGTTCTCCGTCCTCCATACAAGACTTACCGCGGGGCATTCAACTATTATCCTATGAAAATTGGTGATCACGTTCACATCGGTGCTGGGTCTGTAGTCGAAGCGGCAACCATAGGAAATTGCGTTGAAATTGGAAAGAATTGCGTTATTGTAAGCAACACAGCCGATAATGATAGCCTCCTTAACAAGACAACCAGGGCAAGTTTACAATTATCAAAGACTGCGCCAAAGTCGTCGACAACACCGTCGTCCCTCCCAATACTGTGATACCTGCAATGTCCTTGTTTGCTGGTTCACCCGGTAAGTCATATCCTCAAATTTTCAGCTCCTTGCTCATGGTTTGTAGGCCATTTCGTTGAAGATCTACCTGAATCAACGCAGGAAATAGTAGAGGCAGAGACAAAAGAATATTATGGGAGATTCCAGGCAGTAGATAAAGAACGATAATAATAGATTGGACTATAAATACTGGGCGTCTAATTGGCGTCTAAGAATAAGCGCCCAAGACACGTATCATACTGCTATACCACGTCTTTCTCTTTCTCGCGTCTTCTTTCCCTTACGGCCATGTCGACGGCCTCACCGCTCCCTCAAAATTTCTCTCAATCCACTGTCGCGAACACCGCATCTCTTCTTCGTATTCTAGCCTTTGGGCTCATTTCTGCCGCGGCAATAGCCTCCAGATTATTTGCAGTTATCAACTTTGAGAGTATCATTCACGAATTGTGAGTACCCGTCTCTCACCCTCCTATTCAACTCAACTCTTCTCTTACAGTGACCCATGGTTCAACTAGTAAGTTGATTCGCGTCATAACCTTTCAGCAATTGGACTTTGAAAATTCGACAGTCGTGCAACTCGAGTTCTTGCCGCCAAAGGGTTCTATGTCTGTTTTTTTCTTTATCACGATCCACCTTTCCTCCCCTCATCTCTCTCCAACAGGAATTCTGGAACTGGTTCGACCCAACAGCATGGTATCCTCTCGGTCGTGTCGTAGGTGGCACAGTCTATCCAGGTCTCATGGCTACCAGCGGCGTCATTTACAACTTTCTTCACTATTTCAACCTCCCCGTTGACATTCGTAACATTTGCGTCCTTCTCGCTCCCGGCTTTAGCGCCCTCACCGCTTGGGCCACATACATGTTTACAAAAGAAATGAAAGACCCTTCCGCCGGTCTTCTCGCCGCTGCATTCATTGGTATCGTTCCAGGTTACATCTCTCGTTCCGTAGCTGGCTCCTACGACAATGAAGCCATCGCCATCTTCCTTCTCATGTTCACCTTTTACCTCTGGATCGCTGCCTTGAAGCAAGGTTCTGCCCTCTTCGGTACCCTCGCCGCCGTCTTCTACTTTTACATGGTCGCAGCATGGGGTGGATACGCTTTCATCACCAATATGATTCCCATTCACGCCTTGGTCCTCTTGCTCATGGGAAGGTATAGCGGTCGGCTATACGTTGCGTATTGTTCATGGTACGCCGTTGGTACTCTCTCTTCTATGCAGGTCCCATTCGTCGGTTTCCAGCCCGTCAGAACCAGCGAACATATGGGTGCCCTCGGCGTGTTCGGTCTCCTCCAAATCGTCGCCTTCGCCAGTCTCGTCAGATCCCACGTCAGCTCTAAACAATTCCAGAATCTTCTCGCCATCTCAGTTGTCTCCCTCGGCGTCCTGGGTGCCTCTGCTTTCGTAGTATTAACCTACAAGGGCTGGATCGCACCGTGGACAGGACGTTTCTATTCTCTGTGGGACACTGGCTATGCCAAAAAATACATCCCTATCATTGCCTCTGTCTCGGAACACCAGCCTACCGCTTGGCCATCCTTCTTCATGGACCTCCAGCTCCTGATATTCCTCTTTCCCGCCGGTGTCATCATGTGCTTCCGTGACCTTCGTGACGAGCACGTATTTGTGATCATCTATGCTGTAGTCGCGTCCTATTTCGCTGGCGTCATGGTCCGTCTTATGCTCACCCTGACCCCGGTCGTGTGTGTCAGTGCTGCAGTCGCGTTCTCGACGCTATTGGACACGTACGTAGACGTCAAGGAGCCTAGTGTTCCCGAAGTTTCGCAAAACGACAGCAACCCGACACCCAAGAAGGCCGCTAGTTCTGGCGCGGTAGGCTCACAAGCTGGTACTGCCGCTGCCAACGCTGCTTCTTCTACCATTTCTGACATTGTCAATGCTGCCAAATCCACAAGCTCCAGACCCAAAGGCATCTGGGGAACTGACGCTCGACTTGTCATCCTCCTCAACGCCATCGGAATGCTTGTCTTCTTCGTCTTCCACTGTACATGGGTCACCTCCAATGCATACTCTTCTCCTTCCGTCGTGCTGGCTTCCATGAACCCCGATGGCTCTCAACATATCATCGACGACTACAGAGAAGCTTATTATTGGTTGCGAATGAACACTCCCGAGGATGCCATTGTCATGAGTTGGTGGGACTATGGGTACCAAATTGCTGGAATGGCCGATCGAGGAACCCTGGTAGATAACAACACTTGGAATAACAGTAAGCGTTGTTGTTTTTGCACTTTTTTCCTTCTTTTAACCCTTCCTGCAGCCCATATTGCTACTGTCGGCAAAGCCATGTCATCCCCAGAAGAAGTTGCCTATCCTATCCTCCGAAAACACGACGTTGACTATGTTTTGGTGATTTTCGGTGGACTGTTAGGATACTCCGGCGATGATATCAACAAATTTTTGTGGATGGTTAGGATTGCACAAGGAGTTAGTGTTTGATTTTCCCCTTTCGACCCCTTCTGTTTCATCTCACATTCTAATCCAGGTTTGGCCTGATGAAATCCAAGAACCAAACTACTTTACTCCTCAAGGAGAATACCGAGTTGATGACAGGGCGAGTGACGCTATGAGGAACAGTCTGATGTACAAAATGAGTTATTATCGGTGAGTGCTCTCGCTCTGGTCCATTCCAGATCACAGGCTGATGAGTTTTTGCTAGATTCGCTGAACTTTATGGAGGCGGAAACGCTGTAGACCGTGTCAGGAACCAGCATATTCCAAAAACTGGACCGACTTTAGATATCCTCGGTAAAATTTCCATTTATTTTTGCGGTCTCCATTAGCTAACCCTTCTGCTTAAACAGAGGAAGCATTCACCACTGAAAACTGGATCGTGAGGATCTACAAGGTACGAAAAGAAGATTCCCTCGGTCGAGACCTGAAGACTGCCAATGCCTTTGCGCAAGGGAAGAAGAGGAAGAGGGGAAAGGTTGGAAGTAGAAGGAGGGCTATTGTTTAGTTTTGGAAAGTATGTAAAATTGATACTCGAATATTTATGTTGCTTGTGAATTCGCTCTTTTTGCTACCAATAAGCATTTTCCTTTACTCTAGCAGGAGTCGGGTTCTGTGTTGAGCTGACTAGATCAAATATCGTTCTCCCCTACTTGCCATGTGTACGTATTACGCTTAACATTATATTCGCGAGCCTCTAAGTTACAATCCGTCGATATCGAGGCGAAAACCCTTGGAATTCGCCAACATATCTTGTTAAGCCTATTACCTCGTTTATAGATCCTTCTCTTTGTCATCCCCATCTTTCGAGTTCTTCCATGCCTTCATCCACTTTTCCCAGCTCCTTCTGGCCAAATCGTACGGTTCTCGAGTTCCTGCCTTCTCCCACATCCTGTCCATGAAACGCACATATGTCCCCTCAGAAATATCTGTTGAAAGGAGCTCTAACGCTCGCTTTGACGGAGCTAATAAAGAACTGAGCTGAGAGGAAATGAGCAAAGACGGAGGAGAAGGAGGAAGAGGGACAAGGAGAGACGAAGACCTGGATAATGGTCAGTAACAGAGAAGCTATACTGTGAAAACAACATACAGAGAATCCGGTCCAGGTCGCCGAGGAGGACGATGACCCCAGTACTTTTTTGCTTCATCTGTCTGGAGACTCTTGCCATCATTAAACAGCTCGTCCTCCATCTTCTCCAGCCCCTCCGTGCCTCCATTCCGTTCAAGCCAATCTTGATACTCCAGCCACTCTCGTTTGATACGATCTTGCCTCTTCTGCGTCGAAGCAAGCTTGGATAGATCTTGGTTCATCGAAACATAATGTTCAACGGTGCCAAAAACACTCGAGGTGGAAAATAGATAGTATCCGGTATCCCAATAACGTGTTTCGGGATTAGCAGGAGATTTGGACGACGATGAATCAGCACGATCTTCCCCATCCCCAACGACATCCTTCCCCCTTGTACCGCCGAATATCTTAGGTACATGCTCGCTCTGACCTTCCGGAGGTAGCACATACTTTGCTTTGCCTTGATTATCGACAAAGGAATGCGTCTTGAAGGATAGAATATTCTTCACTTCATGTGGAAAGACCTTCCGTATGCATACTGTCGAGCAGGAAGGAGGGGTCGAGTGAATTCTACCGGTGACAGATTGGGTACAGTAAGTAAAACACCATTCGTCAGTCTTTGGAGAAAATCGGCCTATAAGAGTAATAAATGGATGATCATGAATTGGAACGGTATAAGAAGCAAACCTTGAGGGGGCATGAAGACCTTTACTGTAGGCCATGTAGCAAACGCCGGACCACGCTGCTGACGTCGCTGACCTTGACCTTGTGTTGACTGTGAAGATGAGGACATAAGCTAATGAAAGAGAGAGTAGATTTCTATAGATGATGGTGGTGGTGGGGGAATGAGGATGAGGAGGCGATTGGCGCGTCTCGGCCCGCTGACCAATCAAACTGCCTGCCGCTAACAGGCGTTACATAAATAGGCGCCTTGCAAAAAATTTCTTTTCTTTCAACTTCGCCGTTTGAAGAATCGTTTTCGCAGCTTCCGTACAGAGACTTTGTAGTCTCGTTCTTCGCTGTGGGGAAAGTCCCCGGAGATGCAGAGTTTCCTCGTCCAGTAAATGGAAAGCAGCGTCCCCAAGCACGACGTTCTGGTTCGAGGATGGCTTGAAGCTTTTTAGAGCTTTTGTCTCCCTCGTTCCGACGGAGGGAAAGCTACCTTCTAATGCCGCTCTGTCGACCTCATTCCATGCAAGGACGCAAAGATACGAGCGCAGTGGATGGGATGGTGGTCAATCCGTTGCTCATAGATATAGTTATACGATTGTCGACTTTTCGCAAGTCTTCCACTCAATGGGGCTCACTCTCTTTCGGCGGAGTCTTATTTTTTGCTTGTTTTGAACTTTGTTGTTCATTTACGTGTTATTTCTGTCTGAATGGGGCTCGAGGTGAGTTTTTGAATTTTGACTACTTTCGAATGATGCCTTCAATCTTTATTGAATTTCTTCATGGTGTATACTTCAATGGCTATGGCTATTGAGGGCGGGCTCCAGAACTTGACACCTCTGATTCCTTACCCTCGTCATGATCGCCGTAGACTTTTTGCTAACTCGTTGTGCAGGATCTGTACTTTGGTTTATGTAAAATAGTAACACTGGTGAACTCGTTTTTTTGCAATATTTCGCCTCGTTTGCTTTCGACTAGAACTGAACTTGGTTTATCCCTGATTCGATTTCGTCGCTCCAGGCTCTATCGAAGCCTCGCAGATCGCTTATGCCGCCACGGTATGCAGAGGTCAATGTGTAGCCAATAAAGAAATTTCCCTCTACAGTTCTATGGGGTAATGTTTTACTATACCTTCAGCAGAATTTCCTGTCGTTATATAACATAGTGACTTGCGAGGGCAATATTTGTTTTGGCATCTTTTTTTTACGAGTAGCATGTGCAAGCCAGGTACTCGATCTCAAAGATAAAAACCGCAGAATAGAAGGGGTGAACAAATTTGACTGGGTGTACCTCGAAAACCTATTTTCTCCAGTGTTTATTTTCACCTGGTCCCTCGAAATTGATTCTGGTATTCGGTCCCTCGACGTAACTCCGTCTTTGAGTGAGCGCATGTCAAAGCTGCTTTGTGAAGCCAAATTTGGATTCAGTGACGTCACGCTATTGGTCAACGGTCACGCGTCTGTGGACCATGCGTCGATGGTTCTCAATTTCTTCTCATCTCTTCCATCATTGAACAGAACGAGGCCTTTGAAAGCCAACCAGAGGGAACAGTGGGCATCTAGCAGTTGGCCTGTGATTCTTAAACATGTGCTCCCTATTTCATAATGATTCTTGATTCATTCCATGACCAACTGTTACAACGGCTAGTTCGCATGGTACCGACCTCATAAAGCACACTCATCAGATGCCTCCCTTTGAACTAGGACCGCTACCTCTGGATCTTCTCCAGTTCATTCGTGGCACCTTGGACACTATGACTGGGTTCATCCTCTATTACCTTACGGCCTTTCTGGCCTCAAGCGCTGTGATTCCTAGCAACGTCGGGATACAAAGTGTAGCAGGGCAGTATCTTCTTGGTCTAGGTGTGTCTTCAACCTGCGTTCAAGAGAATCATCTTTGAATCATCAACTAACAGGAATTGGTGACATTACTGGGTATTTTGCCTTTCATTCGACCCACCTATACCCTTTTGACCTCTAATACAGCCCCGTCGTGGAAACTAACATGATGGTAAACTTGCATTTGACTCTGGTCTCTATACAATAATGACCTTGTCCAGGGGTATGCCAGCTTGGCGCAAACCGACACTGGATTGCACATGCGTCAGCGAAGTCGCGTCTTCATTGTCGCCGAACAAGATACCCCTTCAAACCGGATTCTTTTTATCAATGCGGGTGAGTGAGTCGTTGCTCCTTAGCCGTCCCGGGTATTCGGAATACGTCGGAGCCTTGAAATCGGCTGCTATGCTATTTCTCCCCTCTATCTACATCTGCGTATCATTTCTTCAGTTGTATTTGCTAGTCTGGATTTCTGCATGCTCTCAACGGGTCTATTCGTCTAACAAAATATTTTCCTCCTTCCAGATATAGCCATGGGTGATACTGGAGTTCGGCGCTCGATTGTTAGTAACGTGACCGCTCAATTCCCCGGAATCTACACAAACGAGAATATTGCATTTGTTGGGACTCACCAACACTCGGGTGTCGGCGGGTATCTTGAAAACCTCCTTCCTCAGCTCACTTCCCTAGGCTACGTCGCTGCAACAGCCGATGCTATTGTCCAGGGCACTGTCCTTGCCGTTCAGAGAGCCCATGACAGTCTCGCTCCCGGAAAATTGAGTTTGGGGAACGTCACGGTTCTGAACGCGAACATCAATCGCTCCCCGTCGGCCTATCTAGCAAATCCTGCCGAAGAACGGGCTAGATATGAATTTGATCAAGACAAGGATTTGACCCTGTTGAGATTTGACGATAACAGTGGAAATGCTCGTGGTTTCCTTAGTTTCTTTGCGGTTCATGGTACTAGTCTCTATGAGGTACTTTGCCAAACTCTCCTCACGAACCGGTTTGCCAAATGTTTGTGCTTCTGCAGAACAATACTTTGATCAGTGGTGATAATAAGGGAATGGCGGCATACCTGTACGAGGGTAAGTTAATTAAGGTTCTACCAGACGTCTGTATATCTGAATAGCTCGGCCTTAGCTATGGTCGAACCAGATGTAATGCCGGGAAATACCACCTTCATCGCAGGATTCACTCAGTGTTAGTCTACCCCTTGTTAGATTCGTCTCATTGATCTCACACTGTGCTTCTAGCCAATGTCGGTGATACCAGTCCCAATACGTAAGTTTGCCTTTCGGATTTTTCCACAAACAATTTTCTGACTGTTTCCGGCCAGTCTCGGCGCGTTTTGTGAGAGTCCTGGCGAACCTTACGATGGAATGCCTTGCGACTTTGATCATTCGACTTGTGGTGGTACAGTCCGTGTCTTTGACCCGTAATGAGCTTTCTAGGAACTCAAGATTTTTCCCTGCATATTATAGGTTGAACAGTGCCATGGAAGAGGCCCGGGTTTCCAAATTTCGGACTTTGCGTCAAATGAAATTATTGCCCAACTCCAGATGGAAGGTGCCCAAACAGTTATGGACAGCACGAATCGTACTTCCGTAACTGGTGCCGTACGGAGTGTTCATGTCTATTTAGACATGTAAGTTCATAATGTCTTTGTATAGTCTATATTGATTTATCTTCTACTGCTTCTGATTAGGGCCAATCATACATTCACCTTACCGAACGGCACCTCCGTGCAAACTTGCCCGGCTGCTATGGGTGGGAGACGCTTAGCACTAGAAGGATTGTTTCTGACTTTTCCTGAACAGGGTTCGCATTTGCTGGTGGAACCACGTCAGAAGAAATTTTTTTCTTTTGCTGATGCTAACTTCTCACTGTCGTACTTACAGCGATGGTCCCGGTGCTTTTGATTTCATTCAGGGGGATAATTCTTCACAACCACAGTAGGTTGCCTTATCCTCACTGTAATCTCAACTTCGACTCTCCTCCCAACAGGAATCCGTTCTGGGAACTCGTGAAAAGTTCGGCTGTTATTTTTTTTTGATGGGTCGAAATGGCATTTCTTATCCGATCTTCCTCAGACTTTGTCACCCCACCTCCCTCTGCGGCACAAATTGCTTGTCAAGATCCCAAGCCCATTCTTCTTAATACAGTAAATTCCGCGCTTGGATCGCACTTCTCGAGATTTTTTTTTCATGCTTGACATAGGGATTCGCGACCTTACCCTACAATTGGTCTCCCAGCACGGTAGATATTCAAATGCTCCGTGTTGGACAATTAGGTTAGTGGCGTTTTTTATGGATGCGTTCTGGAGCATAGATTGATTTAATTCACTTTTGCTAGTCATGCTTATCATGCCAGGTGCGGGTTGACGCCTGTAATCTTCTTGAATGTCATCTCACTTGAATGTTGTCTCAGGTGAATTGACTACAATGTCAGGAAGAAGAATTAGGTTTGTTCCGTTAATTATAATACGGAAGTCGTCGAGCTCACATGGTCTACCCCTCTTCTTGCTTTACGACATGTTCGCCTTCACAGAGAAGCCGTTCGAGCAAAATTGATATCCTCGGGAGTTCTAGACAACAGTGCATATGTCGTGATTGCAGGTCCTGCGAACACATATGCCCATTATGTCGCTACCCTTGAAGAATATGGGGTTCAAAGATATGAAGGCGCTTCCACCATCTTTGGTCAATGTGGGCCTTCTTCCCTGTGGAAAGAGTGGCTGGACGGCTGATGCATGCATGCTCGCTCTTGCAGATACCCTTGACGCGTATATAGATAAGTACAGCAGCCTGGTGCCTTTCATCGCGGATACAGTCACTGGTACTCCAGCTTCGGATGCTGCTCCTCCCGAACAAACATCGAAAGCCATTTCTCTTCAGGTATTGTGCAGACCCATAGATACTCGAAGTATACCGATAACCTGTCTATTTCTCAGTCCCCCGTTGTGTTCGATGCTGCGCCATTTGGTTCTCACTTTGGAGCAGTACAAACAGATGTAAGCAGCACTCCATATGAGGCAGGACAAACTGTCTTTGCTACCTTTGTTGGTGCCAATCCTCGAGTAAGCGTCGCTGTTGTTTCTCCTCTGGGCACGGCTAAATATCCGTGTCAGAATAACCTTCGCCTCGAAGGTACATTCTTGAGTATCGATCGCCTGGTTTCTGGACAGTGGCAGATGTTCAAGTCGGACTCGCATCCATCCACCACGTATTCATGGGTTCAAACCAGCACGGTGAGTCTCACCATCACGGTCTATGTCTGATTAAGACTGATCGTGTATCTTCCGCAGATCCTTGGTAATAGTCAAGTTAACATCACTTGGTAAGCTTTAGCTTTGGCCTTTGTTTTGCGACAACCTTCTCATGATGTTGCTGCCAGGACAATCGAAAGCGGTACACCTTGTAAATCCGTCATAGGTCTCTCGTGTCGTTGATCTATACTAATACGCCATTCACAGCTGGGACATATCGCATCCGTTACTTTGGAGATTCAAAGCCTCTCATCGGCTCCATCAGTTCTTTCACTGGACAATCTTCCAACTTTACTGTGTTATGATTTGTGACGAAGTCTTTTTTTTCCTCTTTGAACATCGGTTGTAACGATTTGCGATAGTTTTATTAATAACACATTTTTGTTCATGAGTCGGTCCTTCTTCCCCGCGGGTATGTATAAGTCTTAGACGAGTTCTCCCGCGTTCCCGCCCCGGTTTATAATGGCTGAAGGTGTTTTCAAAAGATTCCTAAGTCGGTCCGTTTTCCGAAGATCATTGCCTCGAGGCCTACAGAGCGCCTCGCATTGAACACGTTCACAAAGTTTCGCTGAGACCCTACTGCATCATCCTCTCATAGACATGTTTCGCAGCTTGGTTCAATCAACCATTCCCGCCTCCTCAGGTGAGAAAAAGTCTATGTCACCTATGTTGAGGTCGGATATCTACACTGCGGTTGACCAGTGTAAAGTATGGATGAACGGAGGGCATGGGCAGGTCGGAGATGGCGTATCCTATGCTTCTGTGTTGAGCACAATTCAGAAGCATTTCCCTAACGCGAAAATCGGATTGGAAGCGCTGGGTCAGACGGAAGTAGAAGTGGCAGTGGTGGTCGGGGGAATAACAAACATGATTTTAGAAATGAGCAAGTGGGAGTCCCTTGCTGGCGGAATGGCTATGCGTACTTGGGTAGACACCCTGGCAAACATGTATACGGCCGTGCCTCAGAGCTCGAAGAAGGAAGCAATTTCCAGAGGAATATTGCGGGGGATCAATCAAAACACGGATTATGCGTTGATGACGAAGGATTTCACCGCCAGAATTCAGGTTGTATCAAGTCTGAAGAGTCGTGAGCACTCATTTATCCATTTCGGCTAGATACTCCTGGATTTAATTCATCTCATTTCTAGTTTTTCCCAAGATATATGGAACCGGAAGCGAAGAAGCTAGACAAGCCGAGGCGTTGCTGAGCTCAAAGCTGATTTAACCTTCATTCTTTCGGCAGCGTAAGCAAACTATTGCTTATTCCCAGGTAGTGCCATAATACCATGTTCATAAAGTACGGATATAAATCACAAAGTTACATGAAACTGGGTATCACTTAAAGGAGGCATCTGCGGTTGGGCAGATACGTACAATAAATATGATGATAACTTAATAGGGTATGAGCGAGCAGTCCATGGAGGGTTTCTCGCATTATACTGGCTGCGATGATGAATACTAAACGGAATGAGTATGGCATTCGACGCGGTGAAATAGCGAAATGACTTACAAACTGAGAATTTGGAGGAAAGTTTACGCTGGTTGGCGAAGAGGAGCTTGAGCAGCTACTATACTCATGCCAGGATCCCGGGGAAGCATCCCGTTGTTCTGATACGTTGGGAAGCGAGTCGAGGCACTCTTGCCAGTCACCACAATCGTATTCCGCAGAAAACTCAGACACGTTCCCAGCATCGAGGTAGTCTTGACCATCATATTCCCGAAGGTATGCGGTATTGACCCCCTGCAAGGAAGTAATCTGTGGATTGACTGTGACGAAGGATTGCATAGAATCCACTTTTTGTGGCATATATCGGAATTTATACGTTGCGGAAAACTCGAGTTTATCTGGAATTGTTTTGCGCATGATGGTATGGTGAATTGTAAATTCGGTGGGGTCTATGACAGTTTAAGATTGAAAGACAGGTATATTACAAGTCATGCGCTTACCTGGGCTATTGCAGACCATATTCCAGTAAGTGGGAACCAAGTCGCATTCATATAGAACCACTCCTTCAGGTGCAGAAGCAGATCCGGAGTCATTAACAATCAGCGAGGACTCGTCCTCGTAGACATCGTTGCCGTGAGATATGCTGAAAAGTGAAAGAGCATCGGAAAAGTGGGTGGTCGAAGTGAACGCCAGACATGGCTTAATTGCTCTTATGGGCCGAGGCCCATATGAAGAAGCAACCGAGGCATCCAGGGGGCTCGAGAAGTCCGTGCTGGCATGATTCCCTTTTACCATAGGGGAAGAAGGACAGTTTTCAGCTACAATGTCAATGTACATCACTTTCGGTGATAGATTTCCCGTGAGGGCAACGTCCTCTGTGATTATAGGAGAATTTGGAACAGAGGAACACGATGAATGTGAGCCGAAACGGCGCAGTGAATAGTGTGAGCGACCGGAAACGGAGGAAGTCGAGTTTTGGAGTGGAGAAAGCAGTTTTTGTACTGTCCTTAAGTCAGTGTATTGATTAAAGTAAAAGGTAAAAAAAATTCTACATTTTCTTCCGCCTCCACAGGTATCCCTAAGCTGCTGCAAGCGACTTCCGACCTGTTTCGCGGTTCGTACTTCGCCAGTGGTTTTATAGATATACTCGGAGATGAACCGGTTGCGCATGGGGAACCTTGGTGATGTTTGAGATAAGCAATTTTGCAGCACCCTTTTCATTCAATACTTACCGGCCCAGTAATAACGTTTCCCGAGAGTTGTCCGGTTTATAAAGCGAGAGACCTAAGTATTAAATATTTTAGTACAAAATATACGCGACTGATCATACACCAACCTTGGAGTAGTGCGGCTTCTAGATGTAACGGCCATACGACTTTACCGCCTTTGAGTGTTTTCCAGCTTTTGCGAGATTTCACGACTTCTCGAAAGACGTCGTCTGTCCCGTTAGCGTACGCGGTAGCATAGCTTGGGGACAGTGAACGAGAATCGAATGTTGGCGAAGCAGAGGAAGAGCTTGAAGCATCGCTGTCGGCGATATAATGTAGGTAATCCATTTGCAATAAGACGAGGGGAGGAACTGATAAGACAAGGATGGGATGGCGATCCTCCGTTTAAATAAGGACAGGCCATTGATAGGGTGCACAGAAAAGAATATGTTCTAAGCTTTAGTCGGCTTCCAAATGAGTAAATGAAAAAAAAAAGAAAAGAAAGAGATCCATCTACATGGTCGTAATTCACAAAGCACAGGCTTCCTCAGACGCCGAGCGGTTCGATTCGATTTCTTCCATCGGAAGTACGTCAACGTAGCCGAACCATGCAATTCTTCTCATGCCTTGTTTTGAAAAGATCGTCAACCCTTCTTGCGATGTCCTCGTAAGATGTGCAATTCGACCCACGCCTTTAATTATAATTCTCAATTCGTGCCTTCATTCCAGTTCGTTCACACAGCCACATTTCATCGGAATGAACCTTGGCCGACGAGATCACCCAACTGAAGCCTGCAGTGGCCTCCTTTTCATCGCCATTATCTTCTTCAGGCGGGCTGTATAATAAGACTCGGAAGATAGGCATTATCTAGGATACTGTGAGCAATATTTTAAGTAAATTCTCTGGTAAATTGTGATTTTGTGAGTGCTGGGACACTAAGGTTGGCAGCGGGGAGGAATAAGGTTCAAGATGATCCCTTTGAGATCGGAGAGCCAAAACTTCGGGTCGAGTATGTAGTCAGCTGGCTTTGATTGTGGATCTTGAGATTAGTCTTTCCGCAATAATTTCTATATCAAGTTAAGGCAGCCCCGAGCTTGAAAATGCGAGTGAGTGTATAACATCCACAAAATACGCGACCAGGTTATGCAATAGCCGTTGATTCGTAGATATGATTAAATACCGATACGGAGAGATTGCCAGCATGCTCCGAAGGCATCATACATGAAAGTGGTGTATGATCTTCTTTCGTGAAAGTTGTCGATGAAATCGGAAGTTCAGGACTGCATAGGACGAGTACCCCCGCGTGATCGAGAACGCGCCAACTGCAAGCCTTAGCCTGCAACCTTCTGCGACTCCAACGATTGATTCCTTACTATTTCTACTGTACATATCAAGCCAGATCAATGGAACTTGGAGAATAATTTTAGAAAATACTCGATGGACGAATCATCTCTGGGAATCACGAACGACCCCTTTGAACCCCCTATCTCTCGGCCCCCGTTTTTCCCAACTCTTCCGGTTCCGCTGACCGTGACATTCCGGCGATGCATGCCAACTAACGATTCAGATTTCGGTTTCGTTAGGAATATATACAACCAGCTCTATAGACACGCCAGCTGCATAATTTGTAAATTTTATCGGTACCGCTTTCCTCCAAGGCTTGGACAGTCCGCCGTCTAGCACATACACACAGGCTCAGGTCAAGGGGCTGAACAGTGCCTGGACTGACCACTTCTAGAACAAGGCCAAGAAACACTCAAACCCTAGTGCTCGGCATGAAATGGACCCATGTACACGCAAGAACAGAATACACCGTGATTACTCCTGGTATAACGAGATCGTATCCACATGCTCTACTGGTAGACTCTGAGGAAGAGTCTATGTCAACGGTAATTTTTTTGGATGGAGCAGCTCAAATATCTGTCAAGCCACTCCCGAGAACCGATCGGCACGATAACTTCCCTAATGTTGAGCTTTGGCCATCCACTTTCCACATTTCGGAAGAACAGAAGGCAAAATCCTTCAAAATATCGATTATTCTGAACCCAAGCCAAGGGAGCAATGGAGAAGCTCGAGGATATCAGAGTGACGAGGGGGAGAGGACCATCTTGGCTGAAACTCCTGATGATGACTGAGATGACAAGTACACATATGGAGTATTCTAACCGCGTATCGTTATCAGGCTACATTTGATACAGAGGCCTACTTATGTAGATAAAAGCCCAGAATGCATAGTTGTCCTAGCACAAATAGAGTGAGTCTCGTTTATTCAGCGACGGCTAAAAAGTGTCGGGGCAACAGCTGGAGTATATCTTGCCAAGGGATCTGCCTGCAGCAATACAGGAAAAGGCTTCCAGCTCATAGATCAGCTTTGTCTGAACTGCCTATACCAGTTTTTGTGAACGTACGCCGTTCGAAGATTCCTAGTTGGGAATGCTTTTATCCCGGCCTCAGGCACGGTACGCTGAACCCGAACCATAGCAGTCAAGTATAGCTGGACAATCTCTGCCACGCCACCTTTGCTTCTCTGGATTAAGCATCCCTGTGTTCATGTCATTTGGAGTAGTTCGCGATAACTGTAGGAACTGTGGTCTCATGGGGAACAAGACTCAGTGGTGCAGCCGCGTCAACTGAAGCTCTCAATTCTTCCACTAAAACGAACTTGTTTTCATATTTGACGGAAATCCTATTCTGTGAAACGTGTTCTGTATGCACAGGCACTCCTGTGAGAAGAGATGAGTAGCGACGATGAAAGCGTCTGCGCAGTGGGAGCGGACCATGGTAAAGTCAGTTTTGAATTGCAACGAAGAGCAAAGGCGTGTTGCAAATGAACCAGATGAAGCAAATGGTATCTCTTGTACTGCTGCCACATCTCCGAATAACGCATACGCTGAGCCCGGTATAACTCGCCATTCCCTGGTTTCACATATCAGAGAGAATAGGGAAAAATTATTTGAAGCCATTGCGATCCCAGTCTTCATGAATGGCAAATCATTGCTTCCCTCTCCGATCGCCCTTGTTAACTGAAAGTGCAAAGAAAAGTATTATGCGCCGATTCTAAAACTCAGTGTGCACTGACAATACTCCACATTCATATGTTTACAACGTCGAGGCAGCTAAAATTTCAAAGATTGCAAGCATCCATTTCTTGCACTCCCATTTCTCGGGCTGACACCGGCAGGGCACGGTCCGAGACTAAACGCCGAGAAGTTTCCACCGGAAAATTTGACCTGAGCCCTACGCCCAGCACTGAAGTCAGTTGGCGTTTGGACGCCTAGTGGCCTAATGATTGCTTATCCATGTTCTTTCAATAGACAAATGGTGCATATTTCGGACCCAACACAATATTCACCTGTTCAAGTCGTGTTACCCATCACATAGATAGAGTTCATTGTTTTTTTGTTTAAGATTCTCATCGCACACGCTAGAAATTCCATTTTTAGCAGCTAGATCTGGTACCGCAAACTTCCTGTGAACTCTGACCAGAAGATAGTATCAATTTAGTCATATTATTGATGGACCTGCAAACGCAAATAATTTCGTCCCGACTAATTGCTAGGCCGAGGGGATTATGCCGGACAACCTGCATGAGATTAGCATATAGAATTTAAATAGATTTACCATACAAGGAAATTACATAAATACATGGGAATCTTGCAACCGACGGTTAGTGCATCCTAGTAAACGAGCTCATAGGCAAACACCCTAGACTAGTCCAATGATGTATCAACCATTTCAATGACGATAGCATCATGCCACGGGGCCTTAAGGCGATACAAGTATGGTTATCGATGGCTGAATAGATTCTGGCTTTGCTTCGAGCTTGACGGATCATAAGATCGGAGGTGGAACACAAGCGCCTTTTATATTGGCGCTTAACACCTCGAGTACACTGTTCAATCCGCGCTGGAAGGAGTGAAAGAGGCTTCGTTACAATGTGTTGTTGGCATGTAGAGAAGGCGGAGACAAGTTTCTATTTACTCTGCATAAGCATGATTCCGACGAATGCGGGATGTACCTGCACTCCGCCTCGTTACTCATTGAGAGCGCTGTGGGGCTGAACGGTACTTCTTTCTCAACACAGCACTAAGTCATTAATGACGCATCTAAGCGCCTGGTAGACGGGTGGACAATCAAATCAATGCAAAAAGCAGCGTCTAGTGTCAAACATACACATGTGACATGAACGCTTTGAGATTTACTCACTTTCGAAAGACATCGAAAGTGAGTAATCCCAGACTGTGCTAATTTAATTGCGGCCAGTCATTCTCGTCAAATTGTGGACAGCGAGCCAGTCACTAATCAAGGAAGACTAAATGTACCGATGAGTGCCAAAGGTCCTAAATATTGAAAGCGAGACGCTGGCCTTCACACTATGCCTGTCGCTCCCTCGAGAAATATTTTAGGTTCAGAAACATGTGTCCAATTCAGCCCACTTACATGAGTGCCAAAGGTCCTAAATATTGAAAGCGAGGCTGGCCTTCACACTATGCCTGTCGCTCCCTCGAGAAATATTTTAGGTTCAGAAACATGTGTCCAATTCAGCCCACTTACGTTAGTTATTTTCGAGGGACCGTCATTCTCTTTCTAGAATGAGACCCGAGGCTTTGAGCATTGACGTGAAAAAAAAAAAATTTTAAATGAGGCCAAAGCTTGGGACTCTTTCCGCTCAAGCTCAAACGTCCGCGTACAAGTGTATGTGATGATTGATTGTGTTCCATTCCTTCAAGATTTCGCCTACAACGGGAGGTACTCGATCGATCGATAGTGTTTTTGAAACCACATACGACATCGGAGGATCAGCTTGACAGACTATCGGCAGCTAGAAGGTATCGGGATCAAGAAAATGTTTGAAGAACATCAGAAAAACTCTCATAGACTTAGGTTGAAGAAGTCATCAAACCGAAGCGGGAATGCAAATGGTACATTGAGCAGTGTATGAAAGAAATCGAGCGGACTCTTTCGAAGACGTTAATTCGGTTTGTCACCTGGAGGCGGGCAAAATGTTGAGTAAGTGAACCATTTGCACCGCAATTTGCCAGATTGAGCCTTAGACTTGTCTTCAGTCACTTAAAATTTGAGGAATACATAACCGCCGATGGTAGTGGCTTGCAAAACTACGAGCTGAGTTAGGCTAGAGTACAGGCCAGTGTGCGTTATTGAATGACTTTACCTGAACCCTTTCAATTTTTCAACTCGAGGAAAGAAAAGAAAATTTCTGGGGCTAGCTGGACAGTATGCATGGATTAAGGGAATCCAGTGAGATGCGGTAATTGGAACTCTTCGCAAAAAGGTCGACGATCCTGGCGCAGCTCAATGTTCGGTGTCAGAACCATCCGTTAATGAACTCTTCTGTCGCTCGGAGATCTGAGCATCGTATTCCATTTTCAGTAACCATCCAGGAATAATACTCTCTGCGCAGCTTTCTGCTCGTTTCCCCCTGAAGTGTCGGCGATGATATTCCCCCAGGTATCGGCGCCAAGCAGAGCGAGTGGAAGTTCATCTCTTCATCCTTCATGTCATCACCTACTTGTTGTCCCAATACCCTTTTAACACTGGTTGACTATCCATTATCACGCAAACAATCCAGGAATCGACAGACTAGCCGCTCTAGGAATTCACCATCCTGCGGACTAGATGAAATAGATTCAGGCTAGAAATCTAATGAAAGTCTCAGTGCCTCTACCACGCGTTCAGAATATCCAAGATTGAACCTCGACTTACCCATCAATTGGCATGCCAGCAGTTACCGGTTATCCTTTATTGCACATCATCGTCATCCATCATGTCGATCCATCACCTACTAGATTCTATCAGAAATCGTGCTGACAGCTAGTCTACCTCCAAAGCATAAAGCATCGACCGATTGACCAAGAGCCAATGAGCTAATGCAAGACATACTATACTCAATATTCCTCACAATGAGTGGTTCTAGTAGTTCCAGGGCCCAGAACTCTTCCACTGTTCTGGTGTCATCTCGACGGCTGTTCCCGGGCATATGCTTTCTGTCGAGGGAAATTTGAGTCGAACTCTCCTGATCATTGCAGGAAAATTCTTTACACGTATCCTCGACGTCTTGAATGTTATCTGATGCACACAATCAGCCAGGACATTATCAATAGAGTGGAATGGAGAGGGAGATGCACTCCTGAGGTTGGATGTTCAACCTCTGATATCCTCGTTTCAATAGAATTTTGCAGCATACTCAAGATGGAGAATATATTTTGAACCGATATATCCTGGATTTGGGATCGTTGATCTTCATTTTCTGTCCATACTTATAACCTCTTTTCGGGATACTCTGATAGGACCCTGTAATGGTATCGTCAATATATGCGCACTGAAGATGTGAACCGAGAGGAACCCGGCATACTTAGATCGCAATACCATGAGTCACTCAACACCGGAATCGTTGCACATTCTTCTCGTAGGTACGATTCAACAAAGAGAGGGGCTCCCGGAACCACTCGGTTGACGCCACGAGAACTATGGAGGATTTGACAATCATCACATTTTTGTTGTTTACTGTCAACATTGCTGAGCCGGGATGGATCCGCGGCGACCAGAATATTTGACGGCCATCTCCCCATTTCCGGCGCCTCTGTACCCGTCAACAATGCTTCCCCGACGTCTGTCAGAGGATGCAACCTGGTTTGTCTCGGACAGAAGTACAGAATGTACCACGATCATATCTAGACAAAGATTAGAAACAAACAAACTTCGTTGAACCATATCTACATACATCACGTAAAGACCTTCCAAACGACCGAGAAAATCCCATATGTAAATATTCAAAGAGGATAGACGCTAATGCAAAAGACGCTGTACGTCGACTTTAGCTTTTTGTGGCCTCTGCCTTCCTGAGCGTCCTATTGCGCTGAGAGGGACTCAAGGACCATCGTATCTTCTCAAAACATACTTTCATCACCTCTGAGTGAGCCCGGACCTGGCGCTGTCAAAAAATCCCTGTTCCCTCTAAAGCGCCCGGCATTACCCATCATTTCCTGCTGAACATCTTGCGTCGACCGTGCACTCCTTGCGCTTCTCACACTCCCTTCTCGACCCCTTGGAGGCTGAGGCATCCTCGGGGAACTGGGCTGGCGGTTGAGTGAGCTGTTGATTGCCTGAGCATACGAGGGCAACAAGACCGGCTGAGTAGGCATCATGTATTTGACGTCCAGTTCTTCAAGGACGCCTTTGAGGAACTTCATGAAAACATTTCGGCGTGTCCACCGCCCGCCCCAATCCTGCCAATTTGGTCGATCTAGAAAGACTCGTAAGCGGCCGGCGCTATGACGACAAAAAAATTGCTGCTCACGTTCCATGGCAACCACCAAGTAGATTGCATTCATGTATTCCATCTTATCAATGTTTAGCGCCGCACTAGCCCATTCCCTGTTGTTCTCGTTTGCAAACTGTATAATACGCGTTCGGAGCTCCTCTATGACTTCCAGTGGAGTATCATACGCTACTTGGAGTTCAGTCGTTTCAGCCCTGCAAGTTTTATGTCAGAACTGCGTGCTGACGGGGAACAGGAAGAACATACATTGAACCACTCCTCCTAAGGTTATGAACCAGCTTTGAGCTAGCCAACAATGAATTCGGAGCAATGATTTCTTGGCCGTCCACGCGGCGAAACACTGTTGAAAACAACCCGAATTCTTTGACGAACAAGTACTGCGAGTCAATCATTACCAAATCTCCGACGTCAAAGACGTGTGTCGAGAAGATGAATAGCAAACTCTGGAACAGCGTTGCCGCCGAGTTCCCAAAGATGAAGCTGAACCCAACCACGATCGTTGCCATTGGCACCAAACTTGAAATGGTATCACCGGGATTGAAGATCAAGAGACAGACAAAGATCAGGGCAATGAGCACAACACCCAGGAGCACGGCGTCGAGCTTCGCGACGGCGGATCCAGCATCTTTGAGGGAGGTAACAAGATCTTTCCGCTCGCGGTAGATTCGTTGAACAGCTTCGCGCATTTCGCGTTTGGAGATGTCACCGTTTCCATCCTTGTCGAAAATGTGGAAAGCTTCATGAGCTTCGGCAGTCGTACGGAAGTAGGGCTCAAAATCTGTGGGGAGCACGGTTGGAATGACCATATAATTTGAGTAAAAAACCTACCTTCAACAACCAAAAAATCCCTCTTGTCCCCCAACGCACTGAAGAGCTTTCTGGCCAAACGTCTTGCTGAAGATAAACTACCAAAATCATTGTCTCGATTAAATCTGCTGTTCTTCAAAGCAACTTGGCCAATGGCACCAGATACCTGGACAATAAAAAATATTTTCAGCTCGTAAAACATTCGAAAGATCATTGCGCCACCTACCTGGTCCACTATCACCGAAGTCATAGCCTTTCGTCGTCTCTTTCTCTCAGCTGAGCGACTATGGTGATAACGTGGTTTCTCTTTGACTGGGGACCCATTCGTTCCATCCACTGCGTGATTGAGCTCAACACTCCCTCCTGGACTCTTATGGCCTCGTCTAACGTGAGCCTTCTTCCTTGTGCTAGCAATAGCGGGCTGAGCATTTGACAAGCGATCCAAAGCCCTCAAGCCCACTCTATTCTCTGCTAAGCGATCTGCCAAGGCCTTTTGATGAAAGTTGATGGCAATGGCCTGCAGGCAAAGTTTTTCGACGAGGAGAAGGATGCCCAAAGAGAAGAGGGCTTGCATGACGCGATTAATAATGAGCCAGTAATTTCCAGGAGGTTTGTAGACTGATCGGAGGACGGAAAGGGAAATCCATGCCCAAGAGATATCCAACGCCAGTTTAAGCCATCCGGAAACGGCGAGGGTGAGCTGTGTAAGAGTCAGACATGAAAAGTCTATATAAATAAATGATTACTTGCCTCCAATTGAATTTTTAAACGTTCTATGGCGCCTCCGAATAAAACGACAATCCCAATAACCATACCAGGAATCGCATCGACGACGAGATAGGTAACACAACTGGCTGCCCAGATAATACTGAACCAAAAACTCCAGAGGTGAACATGGGGTCTAACCGGGCTACTCTTGAATCTGAGTTGGACGACGAGAAGAGGGGTAATCATGATGCCAGTCCCTAGTATACCAATAAAAATAACTCGGACTGGTCTAGCCAGCTTCATAAAGGCAAGATAGATTGCTCTTCCTCTCTTTGCCTTTAATTTTCCTTGGCTGGTAGATGCCGATGGGTCGTCTTCCTCGTCCCAATTGAATTCATCCTCGGAATTGGTTGCAGTAGAGTCAGTATCGGAATGAGATGCTTCGAGCTGTGAAGCGTTAGGGGAAAGCAGCAGTGGGGAAGATGAAGAATGAGGAGCATAGTCGTGCTCCTTGAGCATCGGGCCCAGTTTTGCCTTGTCGTCGTCGACGGCCATAATGAAGGAACAGGAAAGAAAGGCTTTGCCCGCAGTGATGACATCATTTTATTTATTTTGCTGTTTATTGCTCCTCCTCTGTCAGTGTCCGATCCACTGTCAACTGAGGAGCTTTCCAGCTGCTGTGGGGTGGCCCAAGAGAAAAAAGACCTTCCGGTTAACTTGACGCCGAGAGCGAGCGGCCTTTCTCAATCACCGACGACGATCCTTCAAGTCATCTCAGACCAGACACCAACCGACCAGCAAAGTATTAGGTCAGGGTCATTCCCAACCTATCCTAATTTTACGTGTAATAGATACCGGCAATGTCTTCTAGTTTGCCTTCTAGCCTCAGCCTTCGCCCCATGGTCATCGGAACGCTAGAATTAGTTCACTTGGCTAGGAAGTAGCCGACTCTATGTGCAACATTCTTTATACGTATGTTCTAATTTTTTCACCGACCCTACTTTCCCCCATTTGAACCAACCAAGCCAGCATCACTCGCTAGTGAGTAAAATATCGAATCCTTCTTTTCTAGCAGCATTTCAGGCCTGTCAAACTCGGCCACCTGGAGGGAACGAGTCACAAGTCAATACACGCACGATGAAAAAATCTGTGTACTTGCCTCTCCAGCGCTCATCACTAGCACACGATCCGAGTCTATAATCGTGTTGAGTCGATGTCTAAAGTCCCCATCAGTTGTAAGCATAAGGACAACGAAAGGAATACTCACGCAATAGTTAAAATCGTGACATCCTTGAACGCAGGCCCACGTATAATCTCTTGGATCGCCTTATCCGTATCCAGATCAACAGCAGAAGTAGCTACAATCGACTTGTCAGAATCTAGTCCAATGCAGGCCGAGAACAGAACTCGCCTTCATCCAAAACCAGCACTTTCGACTATTCAAATGAGGAACGGGCTATCAGGAAGAGGCCCCTCACAAAGTGAAGATCTTACCTTTCTCAACAGTGCGCGCGCAAAACAAAGCAGCTGACGTTGTCCACTAGACAGACTCGAACCTCCCTCCCGTACAGGCTCATCTAAACCTCGCCCGTCGGGCAATCCTTCGATAAACTCTTTGAGGTGCGCTTGAGCCAACGCATCCCAAATTTCAGCATCGGAATGCTCTCCAACAGGATCGATGTTTTCTCGAAGGGTACCCTCAAAGAGATCGGGTGATTGAGGAACAATCGAAATGGACGAACGCACTGAAAATGATAAGAATGTTAACCAACATTTAGGTTGTGAGACTGAAACCACATACAATCGTGCAAACCAATTTTCGTTATGTCCACTCCATCAATAAAGATGGTCCCTTCAACTGGTTCAATGATTCGGAACAAAGCCAGTAGCAGCGACGATTTGCCAGCCCCAGTACGGCCAACAACACCTATCTTCTCGCTTGGTTTCTGCGAAAAGGGTCGATATCAGTCCCTGGTTGCAAGATGTCATGCAAGAACACATACAATATTCAGATCAATCTTTTTCAAGACTAGGTCCAGCTCTGGACGATATCTAGTCGAGTAACCCCTGAATTCTACTGCGCCTGAGGTGGGCCAAGATTGAGGGACGGGGTGATCAGAAAGCTCGAGAGGAGCCTCTGGCGGAACTTCTGTCTGGTGCAGGATTCGCTCGACGCTAACAATATTTTGCTCGACCTCACTCGTTGTTCTCACGAGCCAATTCTGAAGAGAAAGAATAAGAAGAAGCAGACATGGATATTTGTAATCTCACCAAGCTTGAAGTCGCATTCAAAGCATACGACAACACTAGACCCACCAATCCAGCATCGACTCCATTACCACCAGGTGTTACCAAAGCGACACATGCCAAAGTGGCCACCACCCAGATGATAATCGCTCCAACAAACTCCAGCCGGATGGACAGCCACCGATTGACACTGATACTAGACAAGTAGCATATTTGGTTACGGTCGACCCGTCGCTGGTTGTTAGCAATGAAGATCGCCTGCTGGTCGAAAGCACGAATGGTGCTCAGACCGGCAAGAGATTCACTGAACCAGGCAAAGATAGGCGAACGGGAGACGGCATCAAGACGCTTGAGTTCACGAGAAGTGGCAAGGTAGTACCTACGAGATCAAGAGTCAGTATCTGAGATACAGAGCGAGCGCTCCATGCACATACTTCATTACTGTTAGATAGAACCACGCTAGAGGCGGCACCGCAATCAAGAACCACGGGAAACTGGATCCAATGACGATGATAATCGAAGACGTAACTACGAACATCCTGAAAGCCATTGATATCACGCGAGCTAGGATTCCATCGACGACATAGATGTCTCGAGAGAAGAGATTCAATATCCTGAAATATCAATCAGCGCATAGCAATGAACCAACCACAACCACCATACCTTCCAGTCGGCGTGAGCTCGAAAAAGCTCAACGGAGCGCGAACAAGTCCATCCAACATCTACGAAAAATCATAAGTACCCACCCCAATCCCATCTTCAGAGATAACCCACATTATCATGCAACTGTCTCGCGCTTCTAATTGAGCAAAACACCCAAACCAGAATTGCCGCAGCTCCCGACAGTAATACCTGACTCAGCGAAAGCAATCCATACGCAAGAATATACTTAAACATTCCGTCATTGCTTCCTGTCTCTCGATTATGCTCTCCCCAAGCTCTGAGCGCAAAGTTTCCCATCACAGACACCAGCTGTCCAGCCACGGTCGCCAATGCGAATAGCCCGAAAGCCGTTTTGGATGCTGCTTGAATGTATTGCACGTACACCTTAACCTTCACTCGACCTTGTTCCTTATGTTCTTGAGACAAACCAACCGGGGCTGGAGCACGAGTAGGAGGAGCAGCGGCAAGTTTGGGTTTAGAGAAACTCGCGTGACGACGGAGCTTTTCAGAAAGAATAACACTCTTGTCTTCGCCAAAATCTGCGTCTTCAACGGGAGTGAGAGAGCCACTGGCGTCCCCATTGCCAATGGCATAGGGTGTCGATGCACCGGAGCTGCTCGTAGATCCATGGCCACGACTAAAACACATATTGTGAGCTGAAATATTGGCGCAAGTTTTGACTACTCACATCAGTCGGGAAACCTCGCTTTCCTCATTCGCCATTAACGAAGTATAGCTTCCTGATTCCAGGATGATACCGCGTCGAATGTAAACTAACTGGTCAAACTGCTTGACGAATGCGATGCTGTTGGTGACGAGAATACGAGCTTTATTTGCGAGAAGACCTTGAGGGCCTATGACCCGAGCTATGATGCTGCGTTAATCGAAAAAAACATCGCAATCTACCACAGGAACATACAGAAGATGTGACGAGCGACATGGCTGTCTACCGCAGCGAGGCAGTCGTCCAAAAGAACCCTGAAACTTCTCAGCCCAAATGCGACTAGAAACGTTCTCGAAACCTACAAATCAGCCCGAGCGTATACAGCCCTGGCGAGTGCAATGCGAGCGCGTTGTCCTCCACTGAGTGTTATACCTAGCGCGGCATAAGAAAGCGGAACAGAATGAAAGGATCAGCTCTTGCCTTTCTCTCCCACTTCCGTAGCATCTCCCTGAGGTAAAAGCGCAAGATCGGGACCAAGCGCACAAGCTAATGTGACGCGATCAATCCCAAGTTCCCACTACGAGAAGCATCTTCACGAACCTTCGATGACCAAATTATAAAACGTCTCATCATATTCGTGAGCAAACAGAATATTTTCACGAACAGTAGCCGAAAGAACCCTGAATATCATGGCATACGTAAGAACCAAAACACTGATCGAGCACGATATCTTACCATGGGTTCTGAGGGGCGTACGCGATGGTCCCCCGAACAAGGACCTCTCCTTCCTTCCGGGTCATATCACCGATGATACCAGCGAGCAAACTGGTCTGCAGGTTTCATGTCAACTGACCATTACATCTGGAGAATGTGCAGTAGTTCACCAACCTTGCCAGCCCCCACTTTCCCAAACACACCGACCAATTCTCCTTTACGGACAGAGAGATTGACATCTTCCAATGTGGGCTGTCCTGCCGTTTTTGACCAAGTAAAGTCAGCGTTCTTGATGGAAAGGACCTATAAAAAGAGGATCAGAAACACGTTGGAAGCATGCGTGCAATTCACCCTCACCTCATCACCAGGCTGAAGATTGAGCGACTTTACAGTCTTCCTTGCATCAGGTTGCAACTCGGCCGCACTCAAATAATCCGACAACCGTTGAATAGAGACAAGAGATTCGATGATATTCGACGTAACCTGGCTAAACTGCATCTCCCATCAATACACAATATCACACCATTCCAAGACAAAGTGACGTACCATTGCAAGTGGGAACTGCAGCAACATGAATAACGAAATTGCAGGGAAGATTACATCCGACGTGAGAGGTTTATCGGACACTACGGCGGCTACGGCGAATGAGCTGAACGCGACCAAAAGGGGGATACCACCCCATAGCATTTGATTAAGCGACTACGGTACGATAAGACGAAGGGTTTGTAGGAGTTGTGGACAACGGATCTTACGGTGACAATACCCAATTTTCTCAACATGACGAGTTCCTGTTCGTTCCGTACCTGAAGAATTTTGCGCAAAAAGGCAAATTCCCATCCGTACAGTTTGATGCTACGAGGGACGGGGAAGATGAGATCAGTACAAATGAAGCAAATTGGCGCCCACCTCTTGATGTTCGCCAGCAGCTCACTCATTAACCTTGTCCGTTTGTCCCTATTTTTCATTTGTTGTTGTTGCATACGCTTCAAAATTCGGGCAATGACTTTTGCAAGGGGGCATGAGATCTCGTGTTATGTACGAGTAGACCACGCTTACATGTATTTAGTGGAATAGAAAAGATCATGATTGCAACTCCGACGAATGCAGGCCAGCCGAGGAGATTGTACAGTGATACAAACGCCAGAGTGATCTAGACAAGGATAAGCCTCAAGCTTCTTTTGCCTCTTTTGGAACTCACTTGGAACGGTCCCGAGATTGCAATCAACCCAAACTGGCAGAAATCTTGTAGACGCGTCGCGTCAACCGACATCAGATTTACGAGGTCACCTGAAGAACGCCCCAGCTCGTCGTTTGAAAGAACCAAAGCTTTTTGGTAAAGGACGTCAACCAAGCCAGATCGAATGCGCATTCTAATGGGGCAAAGGATAAGTAAACCAGGGTGACGATGGTGGAGAAGCTACCCACCCGGTCTCAAAGGCTCGTTGGAAATACTAGAAGAACGCGTAAGAAACACGAGTCGTAAGACAATCATCCACTTACCTGGTTCAATACAACAGTCTGTCCGGTAGAAGCGACAAACATGAGCACGGCATACACGAACCCCTGTAGAGGAAGAGGTTTCGGAGTATCAGCACTCCACGGTCCGAAGCGTGCGCTCTGATACGAGGAAATGTATGCAAGCAGGAGTTTTAAAAGTTGAGGCTGCGAGAAGGAGAGACAATCTGATAAAAGCTTGAGTAGAGCCGCGCCTGCATAGGGTTTTCCGTAAGCGATGAAGAGAGAACTCCATAAGGAGCTAAAGAAGAATGTGAGTGAGCAATCCAATACAACAAGGGGACACGTACTGTTTTTTGAGAGCCAATTTCAACCGATGACCTAGACGGTCGGACTGATCTTCGGGCTTTACATCAGGAAGGTCTTGTTCGGTTATGTAGTCCGAAGCGCCCTTGCGCATAAGCGGTGTCATCCAAGCAAAGGACTGTATGCTATTAGAAATACTGCCTTGGTCAGATTGACCCGAGTTACTCACCCAAATGCTAAAGATGTTTGCGGTAATGACAGGGTTTTCATGAGATGCCTTGTCTTGTTTTTGGTCAAACTCTGGCCCAATGCATTCGAGAGCAAAAGACAATAGGCCAAGACCTCCTGCAGCACATTTCAAAGCGATAGGAAGTCTGTAGAGATTGATATCTTTGGAGACAGCAGTTCTGATCCAAATGGCGAGAGCGATTGTATGGATGGGCCAGTAAACAAGTAGAATTGTAGACGATTTGCGAGTGCGGGTGTGATTAAAGTAAGTTAAAAGGGTGATTGCGAATAGAGCGATGGGCTCTAGGATGTAGGATTGAAGCAAAGCCACAGATTCATGGAGAAGGAGAACAAGGACTAGATTTGAGAGACTAGTGAAAAAGCCAAGGGTTAATAAAAACTATCAACGATTTTTAGCATTAGCAGGAATGTAAAACAAGTATAGCGTACGATTTTGCAGCGCAATAACCAACGACTTTTAGAGGAGCGAACTAAAGGAGGTGATAGACATTTTGAGAGAGTTTCGACTACGCCGGCAAGAAAGACGACAGCGTAGAGAGAAGAAAATAAGATACCCTCGGCGCAGGGGGTGGCGTCAAAGCTTCTGAGATGAGAAACGAGACTCCAACCTTCTTGGTCGTTGCAGGTGGCCATGGCGGTTCAGAGTGAAATACCGCTCTAATCGGTTCAATTATTTATTATTTTACTAATCATCTAACGGCGGCAATTTATCTCCATCTACTCTTTCTCCAACTGCAACTTTTTTAAAAAGCTGATAAGCCCGTTCCAAATCATCATTCACAATCACCAAGTCATGAACTCCGGCCTCCTTTGCATACTCAATCTCTTTCAAAGCAGTCGCCAACCTTTTCTGAACAGACGTCTCAGTTTCTGTACCGCGTCCCTGTAATCTTTCCCGAAGAGCAGACAGACTTGGCGGTGAAATGAAGCAGTAGATCGCATTCAGTTTCGTTCCCTTGATTTGACGTACACCCTAAAAGCAATATTAGTATTTACACAGAGAACCATAGTAGTACTTGCCTGTGCCTCTATATCTAGAATACATCGTTGTCCTCTTTCTTGCACCTGCTTCACCGTCTCAAAACTGGTCCCATAGAAATTTCCCGAAAATTCAGCCGTCTCGATAAACGCCCCATCTTTTACCAGCTGCAAAAACGTTTCACGGGCAACAAAGTGGTACTGTTTCCCATCTTCCTCTCCTGGTCTAGGTGCCCTGGTCGTGTCTATGCTTGGAAAGAATCGATAATCTAAAAAAAGATAACTTTTTTTTTTTTTGTACATACGGGACACACTGAATCCAAACTTGTCAGGAAATTCGCTAAATAAACGCTGCAACAAGGTACTCTTCCCAACACCAGAAGGACCGGATAACACCAGTGGACGAAGGAAATCGGGAAGGGGAGACATGACTGGATAAAGGAAACAGGTTAAGTAGCTTAGTCAGCCAATAACTTTTTGACATTTACCCACTACTTTCCAACCCTATCCCCCATTCATCCACGCCGCCAGTGTCGGCCTCGAGCTGCAGTTCTGGCCAACTTGCTCTGTTCAACGTCTATCTGATCTTCTACTCATGGGCGCTGCCTGTTGCCGACCTACTGCAAGTCTATTTTCTTACTTGTCCTTCCGAAAGTCCTCAACGCTGACTTTGTAATCCTCTCTAGCCGGTCGATTTCGACGGTGAAGTCAATCTCTTCCATTTCGTCCTTCTAAGATGCGTTGGAAAGGGTGCTTTTGGAAAGGTGTGTATTCTCTCCTTCATATCATCATTTCTCTCACCTGTTCTTTCCATAGGTTCGGGTCGTTCAGCATAAGCAGACACGCGACCTCTACGCCCTCAAGTACATCAACAAGACAAAATGTGTAAAGATGAAAGCAGTAGCGAATGTCATTCAAGAACGTCGCCTTTTAGAAGAGGTCCGTCTATCTTCCTCCCCCTCCGAAAACCTCGCAGATATCAATCCCTCTCTCCCCTCAGGTTGACCATCCTTTCATTGTCAACTTGCGTTATGCCTTCCAAGACGACGAGAATTGCTTCTTTGTTTTGGACCTCATGTTGGGCGGTGACCTTCGATGTAAGCCCCTTTTACTCTTCCAAAAGTCACTTCCTTCTCACATCCTTCAAGTCCACCTCGAACGCCTGGGATCATTACAAGAGGACGTAGTAAGATTCTACGTAGCCCAGCTGTCATCTGCTGTAGAATTCCTACACCAAAGTGGTATCATGCACAGGTGCATACTCCGTCCGCTCGCCTTTCGGATACTATATTTCTGACATGTTGTGTCTCTCCCCTTAGGGATATTAAACCAGACAACATATTACTTGATGAGCGAGGCAACGCTCATTTGACAGACTTTAACATCGCTGTCCACTTTGGCGACCGAAAGCTGACTGGCGTAGCAGGTTCAATGGCTTATATGGCACCCGAGTGAGTTTTGCTTCTACCCGTCTTATTCACCGGCGGTGGTCCACCAGTGAATGCTCCCTACCAACCAAAAACCTCCATGCTGATCCGGAAATTAAATATAGAATCTTAACCAAACGGGGTTACACATGCCACATTGACTGGTGGTCACTAGGCGTTTGCGCTTACGAACTTATCTTTGGCCGAAGACCTTTCCGAGGCCGGACAAACTCTGACCTCACCTACAGCATATCCAAAGATCCTCTCAAATGGCCTGAGGATGCGGAGAAAAAGTGCACTCGTCCTGGTATGCTGGTTATCAAAGGGGTATGTTTTGCGGCGTATCCATGCACCACCACTTGTTTAATTGTGATGCCCCTGAATAGCTGCTGGACCGAGATCCGTCAAGGCGTTTCGGATGCAAGCCCAATGGCGAAGGTTACCAAGAACTGCGGCGGCATCCATGGTTCAAAACCATTGATTGGGACACACTCGAGTCGAAAGAGCAAACTCCTCCCTTCGTTCCGGACGTATGTATCCTCTTTTTGGTTTGATCACCGGGCGCTACATTACTGATGGTATATATTTCAGTCCAAAAAAGCAAACTTTGATGCCTCTCACGAATTAGAGGAACTTTTGCTTGAAGACAATCCTCTCAAAGCCAAGCAACGCAGGGCAAATCAAGACAACTTGTCAGCGGAGATGAGACAAATGGAAGATCAGTGCGTCCTTTGCTAATTTTATCTATTCGTGAGAACCCGTCCTAAGGTTTGACGTAGATTCACGTCTTATGATTTCAAGAAGATGCAGAGACGGTCATACTACCCTCATAACCAGCAACAGCTGATATCGACAGCAACTGCCACCTCTTCAGGGCTCGCATCCTCTCGACCTGCAACGCCCGCGAACGACCTCAGGCCAGATACTGGAATCACGATCAACAGTGGCTCAATGGAACTCCAGGGCCCAGAGGCGGACGAAATGAACAAGGAAATGACTGAAAAAGAATATCGGTGACATGAATAGTAGTGAGTTTCTATTTTTAGCAACTTCCGTCCATTTCGCTAACTCTATCTCACCTCTCAGCTATCTCTGCACGATTATGACCTTTTTGTTTTTGTTTTCCATATTTTTTTTTTGCTCGCCCTTCCAGGTCTCTTGGTTGATGAGTATAATGCGCGGTTTTAATTTCCCGCACGGGTTTTATTTTTTTCTCTTGGGCGCATTTACCTCTATCTGCATTTCATCTGTTCATACTTTTTTTCTGTGCATATATACATGCTTCATCGTTTATCGCTGTTCTTATATGTTGAATTTGTTGCGTCGAACCAACCCTTGCGCTTCCTCCTTCCCTTCCAGATTCTGGATTCCAGCCCATCGTTTCCTTTCATATTACAGCAGCCGTTGCATTCCCTTTTTATTCCTCTCCACTCCTCCTCCTCATACCCTAAGCTCTATTTGGGCTCGCCACTCCCTCGGTCGACCCACTTGCACATCCCTCCCCTTCCTTGCAAACTCTATCGTTCGGCTTGTTTCATTACCTGGGTACTTAGCTCTAATTTCGTAGTAATGTGTTTTTAACGCTCTGCTTATACTTTTGTAGCTCAGGGTATCCTTTGGACAAGTTCCTTGAGTGTATGCCACGGCATAATTTTTATTTACGGGGGATTGTCTGCTTTTTCGAAAGGCCAATATAGCGTCTCGCAAATTTCCGTCCCTTATCGAACATGCCAATAGTTTGAACAAGGCTATTTTTATCGCCGTCACTGGCCAGTGTCAGATCTGCTGTGGTTAATGTCCATCCAATGTCCATCTGACCCGCAAAAAATGATCCTGATACGTCGCTGTCTGCTCGTTATTGTGCCTTATATATGTCCTCAATCCCAATCAACATGCTCCCACCAGAACATTGCGTGGATCTCGACTAGTGACCTATCTCAGGCCCTCCATTCCTTATCGATGAATGATTGATGTGGATGAGGTGCTGTTGCTCTATGTAGAACCGTTTGAATGGCGCATCCAATCATCAGTCAAGCCGGTACGATATTGGTTATGTGGCGCCTCTCATCACGATCATCAGCTAGTACCCGAAGCCATGTAAGTGCAAATAGAAGTTGAGTGTGCTGCGTTTAGAACGGTTCAACTTCTATTTATTTTCTTGAACAAGTTCCTTCAAAGACCGACCAGGCTACTACTTTCTTCTGGTGGGATGGCCAAATCAGATCTTTCCTTCACTTGACTGTCAGCATCAGCAATGGGAACTGTCATTTGCTGTACACCTGTGGTAGTGGCGTTCATAGCTGAGGCCGTATCAGTTGATATAGAAGCCCAACTAGCATCGAAGACAGTCCACAGGATATTAATGCGTTCAATCCCATCGCTGTTTCTTTCCGTCTGCTCCGGAAGAAGGCGAGTTTATACCGTCAATTCATATCGATGTAAACTAGGTGTGCAATACATTTTTTTAAAAATTTCATTTTGAGCATGCAACAGGCCCAACTGATACTTTCATTTTATTATTGGTTGTAGTATTACGGGGTGTATACGATCATCGATGAACAATGCTGGTCATTTACACTCCAGAGTTCAAATACTTCACCAGGTATTAATTACACTGCAAGACGAAGTACGTGGTGTTGTTAAATGAGTATGCTCACTGTGAAATGACTGACCTTTAGATCGAATGCATGCGGGTCACGTTGTATCATTGCTATGGAACGGCAATTTGACCGCGATCGTGGCGAAGGCGATGAGTACACATATACTGGATTGGACTCAACAAACCTTATCGAGCCGCAGCGGTAAGAAATCTTTCGCTTTAAATTTAGCTGTTTTCTTTTCACAGTTTAGAAAGATTCCATCCGATGTCCGTGCAACCATTTGGTGTACGTCCTGCGTTTAGAACGCTACTTTTTCGCGTGCAGCTGTTCACGAAGGAACTTCCATCATGAACTGAAAAACGGCTAGCAGCTTAGTCTGTTGTAGAAAGGCTCAGTCGGATCTTTCCTTCATTTGACTATCCGAGATGGAGCTATCTTTTGCTGTATACCGTAGTTACGAACGCTCAAACTTGTATCGAAGACCGTCACCAGGGTATAAAAGGTCCGTTCTGCATTCCATTGCTGTTCACTCTTATAACGTTGAAATGTCTTCTCCGGAAGAAAGCCAGTTTCTCAAGCTTTACATTGGTAATTTGATACCGCTGTATGTGTGCTGTAGGTTGCTTCAAGTTTCATTTCAAGCTTGCAAAGCACCGACGAACGCTCTTCATTAGTGGTTGCGTTTACGTGGGGTCTTCATGATTACTGTGAGCAATGCGCCAGTGGCCATTTCCACTCCATCGGAATCCAGCCACCTCACTTTCATTGCTTGCAGTTGTGACACTGCAAGATGAGGTACGTAGTTTTGTCAAATGAGTATGCTTGTAATGAAAGGGCCGGCCTTTAGATTAAATACATCTGGGTCAGTAGCCTAATAATGTAACGCCCATTGATATTGAAACCATTTCGTCCAGCCGCAAAAATTCAATTTCCCTAAATTCATGTTCTTCTGGGTTCGTACCAAGAAATACTGTAGAATTGCCGCCGTGACGAAGGCACCTGTTCTGTTGGCAGATCCGATATTACACTCTGATTCTTTTGCTGTTCGACGTGATTCAGATCCACGTCTTCACCATACCTGGAGTCACTTCAGACCGTGTGTGCGTACTGTGTAGGGTGTTGGAGGGTCACTTACCAAACGTAATCAATTTATGACAGTTGCGTGGCTATGGATTCTGTCATTCGAGTAGTAGGAGCACTAAGCCTCTGGTCCGTCGAAATCATTATGCAACTGCGCGTCTATGCATTGTACAAGTGCTCCAGGAGGGCAAGTTTACTGTTCGCATACTCATCCTCTCATGTTCTAAGTGCTATACCACATCAGGTCGCCATGTTCAACTTTATACTATTCCTGGGTTCCATTGCAGGTTTCTTATGGGTCCTAATACACAACGCACAACGAAGGCAGGCTGTTATCGCCGATGCTATTCGCCTTCCGCTGCCGGGTTGTCCCACTATCCATACGGGCATAGAATGGGCGCAATGGGTTCCCGGTAAGTACTGGCCGATCTTGCGGTACCGATGCAGGTTGAACCACTTTGTAGCAACCGCATATGAAGGAATTCTGTTTGGCTTTGCCCTGTACAAGACTGCCAGCACAACTACAGCGATGTTGAGAAGAGGCGATCAGCCATCACTGTATTCATTAGTCTTGCGGGATAACTTGCTCTATTTCTTTGGGTCAGTTGGTCAGATTAAACTTGTGTGAGATGATAGGTCGTTTACTTCCTTGATAGCGTCGCCTGCCTTCTGGTTTTTAATAACTTGATGGTCGTGGTGAGTAGCTCCAATGCTGGCTAAAAATCGACGCAGATACATACTCAAACGAATCAGGGATTGACCCACATACCATGGTTCAGTTACGGGTGAGCAACCAGCTAGTGTTTCTTGCAGATGGTAAGACTTATGGTCTCTTTCGATGCTCGCAGGCCGTTTCACGCAGCAGTTGGCATCCTCACCACACGTATGTTGATTAACATCCGGAAGGCGTCCAGTCGGGATGTAGTCGTTAGTTCTGAACCTTCCGGATACAGCGCGGGGCGCAACAATAGAGACAGTCTCGACGGCTTTCGCATGGCTGCACCCCTCGAAAAGTCAGCCTCTTCCCTCGGGGAGCCGTAGCAATCCAGTCTGTTTATGTATTATCATTCAATTCAGTATTTACGACATCCTGAGACCTCATGTGTGCAATGCAAGAGACTCACTGAGAGGAGGCGGTTGATTACCAAAAGATTTCCTGCATAGTGTTTGACGAAAGAATTCTACAATCTTTGATTGAATGACGCAAAAATATCATTTTAACAGCATGTAAAGGTCCAACCAGGACTCGAACCTGGGTCATGGGAATGTTCCTATCAGAATCCCATGTGATAACCTCTACACTATTGGACCACAGTTACACTACCCATTAGTTCCATTAAGTCAATATTTTGCTGGACATTACATAACATCCCCAGTAAATGACAGCCCGTTTATGCATGTATACTTCTATACATCGTCATAATACAAACAACTTTAATCTTCGTACCCCCTTGGGTTCGTCTTTTGCCAGTTCCACAAATCCTGGCACATTATCTCCAAGTCATGCAGGGCCGCAAACCCGAGGTCTTTAGAAGCGAGTGCAGGATCAGCGACTAGAGCAGGGACGTCACCGCGACTGAAGCGAGAAACGTTGAATTGAGAAAAATAAGCGAGGAGGCAAAAAAGTCTTACCGTCTACCGACAACTTGAGTCTGATACTGGAACCCAGTTGCCTTTTTCATCGCTTCCACAATCTGCAGTACACTCATTCCTTGCCCTTTACCCAGATTATATGCCTTGAATCTGCCATCCGTCAAGTTCCCCAAGACTCTCTGGTTCACCTCTGTACCCTCCTCTAACGCCTCAAGCGCAAGTACGTGTCCTCCGGCCAGATCGAGTACATGTAGGTAATCCCGCACACAAGTGCCATCTACCGTCGGATAATCATTTCCGAATACTTTAAGCAGAGGGTCTGGGATCCTGCCAACAGCCATATGAGCCAGTAGCGGAAGCAAGTTTCCTGGTCTGCCTCGAGGATCTTCACCGATGCGCCCAGAAGGATGGGCACCAGCAGGGTTGAAATACCTCAAGGAGATGGCCTGCCATCTGTTGGGCTCACTGCTACATAGATCCTGGATAATGGTCTCGCACATGACTTTAGTTCTTCCATACGGGGAATCGGCTTGTAGTCTAGTTGTTTCTGGAATGGGAACCTTTGGTGGAGTCCCGTACACCGTTGCAGAGGAACTGTAGACTAGACGGGTACAGTCGAATTCGGACATAATTTGGAGGAGAGAGACGGTGGCAGAGACGTTATTAGCGTAATAAGTTAGTGGAATTTCAGTTGATTCGCCGACTGCTTTGTAGGCAGCGATGTGAACAACGCCCCAGATGCCACCTTTTCCGTATTTGGCAAAGACTGACCTAACCGATTCAGCGTCGGTAAGGTCACAGGAATGAGCATCGATGACTGTAGAATCAACATCTCTAGGGCTTGGGTCAGCGCCATGTATATTCTGGAGAAGCTCAGCGTAAGCGAGCTCGGAGACCCGTTTAAGAGATGCTGGGAGAGAATTATGGTGATTATCGATAGAAATAACTTTGTATCTTCGAGTCTTCTGGAGAGTGTAGACGACATGTGAGCCTAGAAATTTATTAGGATTTAAAAGGAGGATGGTTGCCTCGACGTACCGATATAGCCAGCACCTCCAGTGACTAGGACTTTCTGGTGAATCTTGAGATTTCGAAGTTGGAAAATAGGGTTGAAAGATACAGACCTTGAGAGGTTCTTGTGTGAGAGAGGACATGAGGGTAGGGAGTAGGATGATGGGGCAGGATAAGGAGCGAAAAAAATAAGCGAGGACATATGTACGTCCATGTGAAAGTGATCGATCAATTACCTTTATTTCCAAAATTGGATGATCGATATCGCTTATGTAAATATTTCGTTTCTCTGCACTAAGTCCCCAACTTTTCAGCCATTCCGATTCCGTCGTCTTCCCCAAATTCAAGCAGTCAACACTCATTAATCTGGGGTACCTTGACGGTTAGCTAGTTGGATTGATGCTTTTCTGCATTCAACTCTCCTGCCAAGCTACCGAGTCAACTTCGGAATTTCTCAGACTCGGTAGCCCTCTGTCTACCTTTGAACAGAAAAGGCGGTCCCGCTGGAAGCGGCCCAATGTGCTATGAACGCGCCACAATTGTCTTGGTCTCTCTGAATATCTGTGTCAAGTAACTCCTGGCTCTTGTATATAAGCAGGAGTTTTTAAAGCTCATCTGTTATCCCCAGAATATGACGGCCAGCCTCGCACACAAAGCTCATAAAATGAGTATCGACGAAGTTATTGTAGCTCGTCACTCCACTAGACGATTCCTTTCCGACAAACCTGTCCCCAAGGACGTAATCCAGCGCGCTCTCCAACTCGCGACTCATGCTCCATCCAACTCTAATATTCAGCCTTGGCGACTCTACCTCCTCTCTGGTGCAGCCGCTGACCGTCTGAAAAGGGCGTTGGTCGCAGAAGTCAACTCAGGAGCGATATCCCAAGTCCCTCCTTTACCCGAGGCATTCAAACATTTTAACTCTGAGGTTGGGAAACAGCTATACGGCGCAGATGGCTTGAACATCCCGCGGGATGACGTTCAAGGTCATCAAGCGGCCGTCTTGCGTAACTACGAGTTTTACGGCGCACCCACTACGGCAATCGTGTGCATAGACAATGCTCTCACAAAGGCTGATGCCTTGTCGGTTGGAATGTATCTACAAACATTCCTTCTCGCGTTGACCGAGGCTGGGTTGGGTTCATGCGTCGAGATTTCAGTGTCTGGATATCCGGAAATCATCAGGAAGACGGTAGGCATTCCTGCGGAGCTGGATATCATTTGTGGTGTTGCTATTGGATATGAGGACGAGACGATGAAGGTGAACAAGCTTCGCATGGAGAGGGTCGCGGTGGAAGAGACTACCGTTATTCTTGAGGATAATGTATAGAAGTCGTATTGCTCAAATAGGTAGCATGTTCATAGATCACGGTTATCAAAGCACTTCCTCCGTGTATAATTATACAGTAGTCAAAGGGATCAAGGTAATCGTTTTCGGTAGTGCGGCTATACAAGCATAAGAAATTCTCTGATACTCGTTTAATTCCGGATTCTTCCATACTTAAGCCTCTATGCGGGTTCGGCCACAGCATTCGGAAATACGGCTTTACGAACAGGGGGAATAATTTGGCAACATACTCCTAGTACTTCCATTGGGGATGGGCGAGCGTTGATTTCCCAAATGAAGATTGAAGACACATGTGAATTTACAGGGCGCATCAATTGCAAGGTTTTGGAAGACTGAGCCGCGAGCAGTATGTGCCCTTAGAATTCTCCATCCAGAACCCCTCGAATACTCGGTACAGTCCAGGGATTTCGCCTTACTGGTCTCATCGTTGCGCTGTTCAAACCACCGCCGGCGGCGTACACTTCTCCAATCTGTCTCAACTGGAGGTAGCCGCGATAGCACATTCTGACTATATTCCGTTGGTGCTACAAAGGCAAAAATCATAGTTGGCAAAAAAAAAAAGAGTAAGGAAAAGAACATACATATTGAGTGGCGTGTCAATAGAGTATACCCTCAATTTCAGCTTACGCAATAGTAACATACGTCCTGCCACGACTCTCGTCGCCGTAAGCGGAGGGTGTCCGCTCGTCTTTTCAATGTCTACAAAGAAAACCCAGATTGTCATTGTTGGCGGGGGCGCAGCCGGCGTCGTCGTCGCTCGATCTCTGTCCAAAACCATCGATCCCAAGACGCACGACCTCATCCTGATCAACAAGCTTCCTTACCGTATAATTCTCCCTGGTACTCTGCGTATGCTTGTTTCCGACGATGGCAAGCTAGAGGACCGCATTCTCGTTCCATACGACAAAGTATTCATCAACAGCAATGGTACTTTCATAGAGGCTTCCGTTACCCAAGTCAAACCAGGGGAAAAATCTGGGAGTGTGACCCTCAACGATGGACGCATTGTCAACTACGACGTCCTAGTTTTGGCTACCGGTTCGAAGTGGGATGGACTGACATCGTTTCCTGACGACCCTAAAGGCGTGAATGCTCATATCTCGGCTTGGAGGTCAGAAATTGCTAAGGCCAAAGACATTCTACTGGTTGGTGGAGGATCTGTGGGTATTGGTGGGATACTTTTGCTTTTTGACGAGTAGGTGCTTCTTTCTGACATTTTTATCCCTAGAGCTTGCTGGAGAAATCAAAGATATCTGGCCTGTAAGAAGTGCCATCATCATAGTTCATTCGTTCCAATCATTTACTTGGCCTGCAGGATAAATCAATTACGATCATAAATCGCGGCGAGCTTCTTCTCAATAGCACGTATAAAGCCAAACTACGTGTCGGTCTTCAACGACAGCTTGAAGACCGTGGCGTTAAAGTGATTCTCAACGACTACATCGAAAATCTTCCTTCGGAGAACTCTGGTGAAATATCCACTGCCAACGGTCTCTCCCTTTCACCTGATCTTATAGTAAGAATGCGTTTGGTTTATATCCTGTTTGCCCTCGTTTATAACTATCTATGTAGATTCCAACATGGGGTAATAAGCCAAATACTGCTTACCTCCCGCCCGATTTCCTCTCGACGGCCGGAACGGTCAAGGTTCTTCCTACTCTCCAGTTACCCTCCCATTCAAACATATTTGCGGTGGGAGACTTGATCGAGTGGGATGAACAAAAGACTTCTGCAAAAGCCCAGTTGGGACACGCTCCTGTCGTTTCAAGAAATATTGAGCTCTTCCTCAAAGGAAGCGATCTCTCAAAGGTAGGGAAAAAGTACACAGGAAGTCTCGAGATGATCTTGGTTACGAACGGAAGAGTAGGTTTTTGTATTCTTTCTTTCATTTCTTCTGGTTAAACCTGCGCGCAGAAATCAGGTATGGGTTGGATGGGAGCCATGGGCGGTGTAAATTTTGGACCATTCTTAACATCGCTTATTAAATCAAAGGACCTTTTGATAAACCTGGGACGAAGTGCCTCAGGAAACTAATTGGATACCTTTGGCTGTGGTTTGCATTTCCTAGGATTATATAGTAATTATAAATATTTATGCTCTGCAGGAATTGCGCTGAAGAGGAAATGTCTTATGCAAGCTCAGCTCTTCGAATAGAAGAGAAAAGGAGATTGAATCAAGAAGGTACATCTTACTATATCATGGTATCATCAGTGATGCATACAGGAATGTGTTGACGTCCAGAGGTAAGCGTGTTATAACGTGCTGTGTGACTTTCAACACGTCCCTATGCAGCCTTAGGAAGCCTTAGTTGAAATGATTCATAGAACTGCTTTTTATCGACAACTCACAAGTATGAAGTAGCAACAAAACACCCAAATGTTTGCTCAAGGCCATTTTTTCTGTGCATCAGACATCTATTCTTTCCATCAGTGTATCATCTCAAGGGCACACTCAATGGTGCGTTTCCCATTTCTTCTTAATCAAGGAGGACGCACGTTCAGCTACGATGTATGCAGGAGCCATCGTATGGCCCGCTGTGACGAGAGGCTGGAGCAAGATGTCTATCAGAATGAAAATCGGTGATAGGATGGAAAGACGCACAAGGATTGACGCATCAACAATTCTCAAGCCAGCCACACCCTTGACCAAAAGATCGGGGTTCACGACCCCATAGGTTGCATCTGGAGAAGTCATACTCGCAGTGCCGACTACGTGCTCATTGGGTCCGCCAATTGTTCGGATGTAATCGTCCAACGCTTCGTCGCTTTCCAATGCTGCAGCAAGATTATCGGTCGGACTAGTAATATATCCATCCCATGCAGAGGCAGACACAAAGGACACTGCTGTTCGAATGACTTCACGCATGGCTAGAAGATCAAATTGAGATGAAAGCGTTCTTGCATCAATCACTGGAGGAGCAAAGACACTTGGAGACGTAGAGTTGATAGTAATGGAACCTCCTGTGCATTGTATAAGAATGATTCGAGATCCAGGAGTTGCCACGTACGGGAGGTTGGGGTTAGTACCGCCGTAGACATGGTGAAAAACTTGCCAGCCGCTGGTACATTCGGGATATTTGCTGGCTGCATTCCGATGGCTGCGTGAGGTGCAGTGCTTCCCGATGAAGGGTCTTCTCCCAGAGTTGCCAGAATTGTGTGGTTGAATCTAAAATAGATACTAAGTCCTGAAGCTGCATCTACTAAGGGGCCCCGTTTTGTTCGCATCCATTGCTCGATAAGCTCATTTTGGAGAGTTTGATTTTGGAAGATTATATCATCTGTTTGAGCGCTGGCATTGACTATCCACACATTTTTGGCAGAAGCGTGAACTGACATGTTTTGACCTACACTTGGAAGATGGACAAGAGGAGTAATGCCAATGGAGGAGAGGAATGTAGAATTCCCGATTCCAGAGTTGAGTAGTAATTGAGGGGTGTTTATTGCCCCAGTGGATATTACAACCTCTTTACTGGCATTGACTCGATGGAAAGGACCTTAAACCAAGTAAAATTAGCCTCAAAAATTGAATAATGCGTGTTGCATGTACCATTGAGGTTCTGTGCAAATTCTACTCCCAGAACTTGTGGTACATGAGAATGAGAAGAGGTTTGAAGTACCCGAGAAACTCGGGCATTAACAAGGACGTGGAGATTTTTTCTGTTTATAAATTCTGGTGCCAGATATGAGGCTGCAGCACTACTACGAGTTCCCTTATTAATTGTGTATTGACCCCAGCCTACGATCGATTCTGAGGTTTACAATGAGAGGCTAACGAAAAAATGGCTTACTCGTCCCCAATGGATTGCCCGAATTGTAATCGAGATTAAACGCGAAGATACCGCCTAGCTCTTGGGAGGCTTGAAGACTAAGAGGGTTAATGGGAAGAGGAAACCCTGCCAATGTAACTGAATTGATGCCAGTAGTGCTGTGTACGGAGGGATTGTATTGTCCGGTAGTATTATGGTTATCGGCAGGAAGGGTCCATCGTTCATTCTACAATCAGGAAGATCAAAAATAGTCTACCTTAGGAGAGGCCGTTATACCTTGGCTATGAAAGGCTGAATGCTATTCCACGACCAGCCCTCATCTCCGGTCAACCGAGCATAGCGATCCCAGTCGTCCCTAGGGCCACGGTTGTAGTACATACCGTCTGAGCAAAGGTGGATATATAACATCAAGAATGCCGATTGGTTAAAAAACAACGTACTATGCGAGCTGCTTCCGCCAAGGATGAATGCGTGAGGAAAGTTGACAGATCGGTTGTTAAGAGCAGGCTGAGGAATAGTTGTCTGTAAATTAACCATTAGCACGGCTTTATCGTTCATAAAGAAGACTATTAACTGTATTCCACTCGTAACGCGAAGGTATAGTATATGTAAAGAGTGGAATATCAATGGCTAGTATTCCCATGTTCCTAGTCGAGAATCGAGCTTTGACCAAGAACCGGTAAGCAGACTGGCTGGCAGAACGTACGGCCCTCCTGCTTCAATGACCAGGACATTAAATTTTTCATTTTCTGAGAGTCGATTCGCCACGACGCAGCCCGCCGTTCCTCCTGGATCACTATGAGTAGGATTCCTGGTAATATGAATGGATTACTTGCCTCCGAGGATAACGAAGTCGTAGTTGGTTGGTGGAATGTCCTGAATGTTCTCATATAAGGTTGCAATTGCAACGCGTTGCTGAAGAAGGACGAGTAGGAAGAAGACAGTAGTCAGGGGAATCGGGACCATGGTTCTGCCTCTTCTTCGTTCTCTGAGCAGTTATTTATACATTCCAGGACCAGCTGGTCAGGGGAATAGAAGTATGGGATGCGCACGAAGGCGGGGGTCAGCTGAAGTTGAGTAGATTCAAACTTGCTAGTACATTGACAGATTCGCTTGCGGAGCTGCTAAAATCTGAATGCGACTTTCACAACTTTACATACATGAACAAGTGGCCCGATAGCGTTGAGGAATTAATTTTGAAAATCCGTCAGGGTATCCATTCCTGGGGCACTTGGCTCCGGGCCATCGATGTCCCCTCAACTGAAGGGTGTCTTCAGCGTTAGCCATGCATGGCATAGTGCAATCTCCCTGAAGTAAATGAGAATGGCTGTGGTCTACATTTTTCAAGGACTACATGAACCTGTTGAGAACTTTCGCACAGCATTGACCCGAAAGGCTATTTGCTCAACAGCTTCCCTTTGACCCCGCATTATCTCTGCAAACACCTTAAGCTTCCGAAAGGGAACAAGGCATGCTATGAGTCGGGTGCTCTTCGATATTCCTATGCACTACGTCGGTTTATAAGTATCACCTTGCCATAACATTCCTCAGACAATATGACTTTCTTCCAAGGAGCCAGCAACTTCACCATCAACTGCGGTTCCGATGGTCCAATTTTTCGCCAGATCAACGGTGATCTCCAAATTACTCACTCCGGTCGTCGTCGATGTGGTGAAAGCCGGTATGGACATGAATCGCTCTGCGGGCTAGTAGTTCACTTCTAATTGGAAACTCTCGAACATCGCTTTAGAAGCTGCAACAATTCGTCCACAAATTCCCCAAGAACAAGCAGAAGAAGGTTTGAAGATGACCAGGAAGAATCTGGTACCAGCTACAATCAGTGAGGGAATTCCTATCATCTTGATGATACTCCACTCTTACAATTTTTTACAAGTACCTTACCCGAACGTTACTACGACGTTCAATCTATTCCGAGGAACAATGCTCCCACTTATTTTGCAAACTCAAACCGAAATCATTCAGAGGCCAGAGGTCATCGACACGAAAATATCCATAGAAGAAATAATCAGCAATCCCGACCAGTTCCCCGACGTCAGAGATCTTCTCATCCTTGGATCACAATTCGAGGTGGAGAATATAACATTATTGGTGAAAATGGGACCTTTCACTACCACACATGGACAAATGGATACGACAGGCAAAGCGTCAACAATCACGAACAAGGACGACGCCAACCCCAGTCTAACTATAGTCACTACGAATATACTTACAGTTACGCTACTACCGGTGCAGATTCCGAATATCAAGTCCCATATGATCCGGCACCTGCATACCAGGAGAGTTCTCAAGATGAACTGTTGGAGTCCAACCCGAGAGAGAACAGCGAAGTCGATAGAGATATGCTTCTTCTTCCTACATATTCCGAGGATGATACTACTCTTGCCCCTACGCGTGCTCTGGAAAAAGAATAAGTCTTTGTGTTTATCTTCAGTTCCAATTGTCGCACCACTTGTGAGCGATTGATCATTTTATCCGATAGAAACTGCCCTACTCTATATTTGTGATACCCATTGCGTCTTTGTAATCTTGAATAGTCGCTTGCTTTATGATACCCTAAAGGAATAAAAATGTTGCATAAGATTCACTCCTAGATAGAGTATGAGACTCGAGAGCAGACAGCATCGTCTGCATTGCCGCACGTCCGTTGGGTCTCAGGTTGGTCTCAGGTTGGACTTGAACTGCTGGATTAAGGGCAAGGCAAGACTGCGAAACCGAAGTAGCAGTGACTGAGTAAAGTACATATTTTGTAACAATAGCAAACCAAGAATCAACAACTAACCCTACGTCCAAAGCGCACATAACCAATCCTTCTGACATTCCCAGAAGGCACCTGCAGACTGCGAGTCGTTATCGCTCTCTACAACGATTAGTTCTGTATCCACTCCCAGGTCTGGTCTCTGCCTCATCTTGACCCTTTCTCCTTTCCTGGGGCCTGTAAGTACAATCGCTGGCTCGTCTTGTCTTTGTGGAAGTACAGGTCTGATGTATTTCATCAAGAACGATCTCTCCTCGCTCCCACCTTTCACTAGCTCAATCTTCAGTAATGCAGTCTGTTCGAAATTCCCTGCAACGCGCGAGGCGGCGAGAACGTGAGCTTGACAGAAGTCATATTTGCCATCAAGATAGTTGTCTCGCATTGATCCTCTTATTTCAACGTGTAACTTCGTAAGATGGGATGCGAGGAAGGAATCCAGCAGCCAGTCTGGGGCATGTTCTGTACATTCGCATGATCAGTATATTTGTTGCAAGTAAGGCTGGGTATGAATAAACTTACGGAACTCCTCTCTGGTATCGACCTCATACCCACCCATCATAACTCCTGGTGTGCTAGGCATAAGCCCTGGTGTTGCGGCAAATGCACCCAGAGATGAACCAGATCCAATTCCGTAAAATCCAGGCGTTGGTAAAGCTGGTGTAGGCGCAAATGCGGGTGTGGCAGCCGATGCAGGAGTAGGGGCGCTCTATCAATTACAGAAGGTTCCTTATCAGTTTGCGCGGGAGTAGGATATAGTTCCAACTTACCCATATTCCAGCCGGTGTCGCAACCCAGTGGTCTCCAGAACTGCTCTTGCCATTACCCATGATAGTGTGGTCGTCAGGATCGCGCTCGAAAACCACCCTCCCTGGCGTAGCTCCTCCCCATCCACTGCTACGGCCATTGCCCATGATAGTGTTATCGTCAGGATCGCGACCTCCCCATCCTCCACCGCTACTACGACCGTTACCCATTATGGTGTTATCGTCAGGATCACGCCCTCCCCATCCTCCACCGCTACTACGACCGTTGCCCATTATGGTGTTATCGTCAGGGTCACGCCCTCCCCATGACCTGCCTGGCGTCGCCCCTCCCCATCCCCCGGTGCTACTTTTACCATTGCCCAGAATTGTGTTATCATCAGGATCATGGTCCCCACTACCCCATCCCGAACTACTCGCATACGGGTTGGGTGTCCGACTACTGGAATTCCAAGCCGGTGTGGCCCCTCCCCAACCGCCCCTGTCCCTTTCATTGTTCGCATAAGGATTAGGTGTCTTACTGCCAACATTCCATGCTGGTGTCTGTCCTCCGTTATTTGCGTACGGGTTGGGCGTGCGACTACTAGAATTCCAAGCGGGAGTTTGTCCACCATTGCTCGCGTATGGATTTGGTGTGCGGCCCCCCCCTCCGTAACCAGGAGTACGACCACCGCCATTGGCATAGGGATTCGGAGTTCGACTTGTGAACGACGGAGGCCCCATTGAATTGTTACGGTTGTTACGACCCCAGGTCGCACCGGGTCCTTCAACGGGCTCAGTCTTGCCGTTGGGTCTAACAAGGTAATATTAGTAAACAGAAGGCGAAGCGCGAAAAAGGGCTAGACCTACAATTTCCTGTGAATCTTCGTTTTCTCGATGCTGATAACTTTATTTCCCGTGTTCAACTCCACCCTCGCCACACCTCCGTTTGTATCCTTCACAATGCCGACGTATCCCTTGTGCGGTCCTTTGATTACAACTACATGGACACCGATCAATCTGTCCCTGGGCCCTCTCCCCATCGCACCAGAGCCAACCATTCCCCCAGCTGCACCGACTCCCTGAGCTCCCCCGGCTGCAGCAGGGTTCATCTTGGTCAAATCTGCGTTAGGTCCCAGTTTCATCAACGATCCTTTTGGTGCAACGGAAACGAGACCCCGAGCGCGAGTGACGAAGACTCCTCCATTTTCAGTTATTTCCCGGTTATGAAGAAAAGCGAAATGGGACTGGTGGATATGAAGTACGCGCCCTTTCCGACCCTGTAATAGTAGGCAAAATGTTAACATAAGAAAAAAATGAGCTGAAAACACGTACCTCTCCTTCTGTCTCCTTCATCATGTCCCCGGTCCTCAGCTCATGCCCTTCAGAATCAGTAGCAATTGCTCTACTACTATCCCTTCGCATGGAAATCTGATGCGGATGTACCAATCGAGTTTGTGAGTTCTGATCCAAGACACGGAAAGAGTCGCGTTCAGTCTTGTAGATCACGCCGACGGTTTGTTGGCTGTCAAGAAACGAAGCAAGAGATCGTTAGCAAAAGTAAAATATATAGACGCAGGGGAAGACCTACTCCAACTGGACTAGATCGTGCAACTCATAATCTCCCACCGCATTGGTCGTATTCCCGACTTCTGCCGCCTCTCTCAGATCTTTCGAAAACACAGAAACCTCCTGCATCGACATATCACTCAAGAAAGTTACGACGCTCGAATTCGCTCCGGCGCCCGCCCCTGCGCCCGCAACTTTGTTCTCGGTAACAGCCACGACTAGTCCTGTCTCGCCAGCGTTCTTCCCGGACATGACTTTTACATGGTCTCCAGGTTTGAACCGCTTCCTAACCGAGCGAGCGGGTAGATCAATCTTCATCCTCCCATCACCTTCGCCTTCCAGCGCCTCGGCAGTAATGGTTAAGACGTCTCCGGATATTTCTTCGACTACCCCGTGTACACCTGCCTGTTCGCCTTCAAAGACTTCGACATGGTCACCAGGTTGGAGTACAGCAAGAGCTGCTTTTCGGGAAGCCTCGGCAATGATAGAAAGATCAACCAGGCCATCTTCGAGGGCCGAAGAACCATCTTGAGACCTCGAGAACATTGTAATTTCGTCAAGAGTCGGGTTCACGTCTTCGAGGACAATCGAATTTAGTTTGACATCTTTTTCGATGAACCCATCTTTATATGTGTCTCCCAGAAAAACGAAAACGGCTCCACGCTTCGTAACGGCGTTTCTCCCGTACACCTTGATGACTTCCTCGTAATTGAACAAACGCTGTGGGGGACGAGAGGTTGCACTTCCCGCTGCCGGTATAAGACCTTTCTTACGCTTCTTCCCTCCATCATTATCATCTCGAGGGTTGAGGTCGATGCGGGGAACGAATTTGAGTCCAACTTCGTCGCCGTTCTCGGTTATGTCCACGACTTGAGCCAGATCGCCTTGGTATTTACCTCGGCGGAGACGGACCCAGGAGCCTGGGGTTACGTTCAGATCTTGTTTTTTGATCATCAATAGAGAGGCCATTTCATCTATGGGGACGAGATGGACGCCACGGGAAAGGTAGACTCCCACCAGGCCATTGCATGCCAGTTGGACTTGTTGTGAGGAGCGGGCTTCCACATATATCATTCCTGGCAAGGAGTCTCTTTGGAAAGCGGAGATGATGGAAAGAGGTTTGGCGGTATATTCAAGGTCAATGGATTTACGCATGAGACTGAAGACAATTTCTCGTTCCCGGCCAGGCTACTGAGAATAAGAGAGAGACAAAAAATAAGTCATGAAGACTCTCACCTTTACTCGTACCTGCCATAAACTAGCATCATGTACGGAAGGCATTAAAAGTCTCTGTGGAATTTCGTTCATATCGCCCGTAAACCTGGACGGATTTCGGGTGTTGTATCGTTCGCGATACTCTCTCGCAATCTGCTCTGGACTTCTCTCATCCTCAGCTTCCAACTGCCTTCGTTTATCAAGTCTTGCATGATGTCTCCCGTCATCGTCAGCATCTGCGCCAGTTTCAATGAAGCCATCATTGGCAAACTCTTCATCCTCGTCTTCTTCCTCCTCGTCATCGGAGACTTCGGCTTCAAGGTCAATGAACCGAGCAAGAGGGTCTCGTTTATGCCGATGTTTCGCCCGTTTCTTTTCCTTTTTTCCCCCAGCCCGCTCTTCCTCCTCTTCCTCCTCTTCCTCGTCCTCGTCCTCGTCCTCTTCATCGTCGTACAGTTTTCTCTTCGGTGGAGAATCCTCACCAGTTTCACCAAAAACTTCTTCGTGATGGTCTTCTACGTCTGACATGGCGGTAAGAGGAAGAAAGTTGTTTAGGTTGTTTAGGTTGTTGGCCGTGCCGAAGAATTCCACTGTTCCAGACCGGCCCTTAAGAGGGCTTCACGTGCATAACTATTAATTTTTACAGTCCAAGTAGAGCCCACATTCTCTCGAAGCCAAGTTCGCGAGTCATGAGGAGAATTAATTTTTATATTTATCGCGCTCAAGGAGAACTCTGTTAAATTTTTTTTTTTCGTTTCATCTGTATTTTATCTGTACCAAGGAGCCACAGTCTGAGTACTCGGGAAGAGTATGTATGGGTATGTGTAGGGTGTTATATCACTTTGGCAACAACTCTCAAATCTCACTTCAGACACTACGTGATGAATAAAAGAATCGTCTTGGATCCCGGTTCATGGGGCTAGCTTGCTTGCAAGCGTTCTCAATGAACAACCGTCTTGTACATGGTCGACTACATTAAAAGCTACCGTTTCAATCCCTGATCTGCACACTTCTTTTTCTGGCCTTTCGCACCCTCGGAAGAGTTGATAACCACACGTCTCGTCTCACACCCGTTTGGCATTGGTTGTGCGTGTCAATTGTCCTCTCCTTTCAACCCTCGAGATCTTAAATTGATGAAGGCTTCAGTTCAAAAAGGCTACAAGTGGTAGCCTTCAGACCAACTGCCCTTCATAGTCTTTTCTTATCGGCAATACTATCGTACTGTTGTACATTGCGACCAGAAAGTTGGTTTGAAACGGGAGTGGCAAGTGAAACTGGAGGATGTCGGCATAGCAGAAGGCGGGAATGCAAGTTAATTAAATCCGAAATTCCGGAGCTTGCCTCATAAGCGCTTAAGCAGGTACCCAGCCCGATTGGGCAAAAGATCCTGTATACTGGTACTGGTGGTTATGTGCCCAGCACAATTGGGCATTGTCTTTTGAGGTGCCCAGGCCCCCTGGTTATTCCGGGATACACTATATGTATTACAACAAATTGATCAAAGACATGCGTAGAGTAGAATACGGTCAATATGAACACCATGCACAACCACGTCAAGATGGTAAAACCTAACCTCCGCTCAGCTTAACAAAGGTCAGTGAGGGACAGACCGAATTGACAAAGTATCACTTATTCAAAGTCCAGATACACATGGTACAATCCAACAACCTTCACAGGGAGATCCTCTTGAGTGTTCACAGCAAGTTGGGGGGAATATTGTCTTGGTATGATGGTTTCAGGAAAATCGATGAGGTCAGAATATTCAAGGTTGTCAGGTACCGCTGCGAGAAAAGGTATCGACACTAGTTGAGCTGTAGACGGCGAGAGATACACATATTCGCATGTTTTGAACCCTCGAGCCGCAAGCCAGTCGAAACCCCTTTTACTGATACCATGGCGGCTCGAGACTGAAGCTTGATATTCCAGAATATGATGACGTATGCTCGATTTGACCAGCATCGAGTCGAAGGGGGGGAAGGTCCGATCGCATCGTCGATAGTATAAGCCTGGGACAAATGAGGGAGGAAGTTCTGGGTCGAGGACAAAGTCACAGCAGTTGAAGAGTGGGAACGGGTAGGATGTGGCTTGGGCACTGTTACTAGACCAGTAACGGGTCTGGGCGCAGCAGGGCGTGATCTTTTAGGTGGTCGTAGTTGAAAGCAACGCAATATCTGGTTACGACGAAGATAGTCGTGGTAATTCCGGTCGTAAAAGTGAGCCGCCAATGTCCACTCCGAAATTGCTTTGGAAGCGGAAAGCCGGTTGAAGAGATCAACTCGCGTCGCCTTTAAGCTGTTCGCAACTACCTTTTCAATGATGTTCATAATTTCTTCTGAAGGTGGTCGGATCTTTGACTCCTATCTTCATCGTTCCAAAGATATACTGAAGCAAATTGATGTCGCAAAGACTCGTCCACGACGGGCTGCCTATTAGAACACTTGTAATAAGGAAAATTTACCGATTTGTGAGGTGTTGCTTTGACCTGTGTGAATTTTACTTCACTAGAGCGCCCAAGAGAAACCGGTTATATTACACACGACAAGATGTACAATGTAGTCCACGTATTACACAGATCGTACACGCGATAATGACTCCTCTCATCGCATATCAGAATCTAAAAGAGCCTCCTTCACTGCACTTCTCTGGGCAAGCAAAGCTGCAATCTGCCACCTTGGGTCACGCTCTCTTCCCTCTGCTCCACCTCGATTTGTTAACAGAGTGCTAATGCCATCTTCCCCTTCCTCATCCCTATCGATATCACCCAAAGCGGCCAGCTTCATTGCAGCAGCGCTCTTATTTGGTAGATCGGCCGGGGCTAATGTGAAAAGGGTTTCAAAGGCAGCGGTGGAGAGTACCTGTGACTGGTGACTTGGATGAGCATGACTCGAAGACGATTTGGATGTAGATATAGATGAGATAGCAAGGGATGAGGTGGTAAGGGTCAGAGCGTGGGTTATAAGCTGCTTGAGTTTGACCTGCAAGAAAAAATAAGGGATATAAGGGCATCAAAAATTGCGGCATAGACTCGCCTCGCAGGCCAAATGCATCAAGGTCGACACATTTCTATGGGGTGAGCCTAAGTTATGCTGCGCACATACGAGGTTCACTCGTTCAGAGATGTGTTGTATGGTTGGTGCGCGAGATGTAGTGGCGAGTGAAACAGTGAGACGAGTGCCAGGAGGGTCATCTCGTTCTTTTGGTAAGTTTAACGGACGCTCTCTTTGAATTTCTTCCGTAATCTCTCTCAGGTGATTGAGATGAAATTGATCCAATGGCTGGGGAGTAGACGTTAAATTCCTTATCCTTTCCCTCTCAGGTTTGCCCAATGACACGACCCATCGCTTGAGTCTTGAGCTGGTCAAACCGAGCTGATCATCTGAAACATCAGGACCTTGGTATGGAAGAACTCTTCGACGTTTTCGTGGGCGAGGTGACTTTGTCTTTTGTTCTGTGGGAGGCGGAGTGAGAGGACGTTTATGTGATCTCGCATCAAAGAGTGAGATGATGAGAGCATTGTGCAGTTGTACTGAAGCGGATGGTCAGCAACGTTCAAGATCTAGGGAAAAGAACTGACTGAGGTAGGGAGCATCTAGAATAGGTTTAAGGGTATCATCGAATTCTGTACGAGATATCCTGCCGGTGATGAATTTCTGAAGAGATTCAAAGTAAATTGGGGCTTTTACAGCGAGATTTGTTGTGAGCTGTGACTTTATATGGCTGGTTGTCGGTAAGGACATGGCAGTGAGAGGTCAAGGTGGCATTTGCTGACTCAGCTGAATTTCATAACATGTCACGTCACGAGTCTCTCTTGTCGCGTTTGTCACAGTCACGATTCTCTTCCCATTACACGATGAGGCGCAGAGGTAACAAATCCACAAAGGTATATCAAAGTCTCTGCTCATTATCAGCTTTCTAACTCAAAATCAGGTTCCAAATGTTAAGCTTCGTCCAGCCCAGCCCGGCGATGTTATTCGCGTTCAGGACAGTCAATTTGACAACGACGACTCTTTACGATTTCACGACCCAACTCCTAGGCCTTTTGCTGGCGTCGTTCTATGTGCTACTGGAATTTCAGACAAGCCTGGTCTTTTCAAGCAAGCGGTCGAACTCGGTGCAGTAACTACAAATGATTTTACCGACCGTGTTACGCATCTTATTGCGGCTCACCACGGAGGAGCAAAGTACCAGTGCGCTTTAGAAAACAAGATTCCGATTCTCAAGCCAGACTGGGTCCTCTCAAGCTATCACATCTGGTTACGGGGGGACGATGTCGCTTTAGAGCAGAGCATTCGCTCCTATCGTCTCCCGGTCTTCTCCTCAGTCATCCTATGCGTCTCCGGAATCTCGGATGTCGTCCGTCGTGAAAAAATCAATAAACTTGTCACAGCAAATGGAGGAACCTATGTCAAAGCCTTGGAACGCCCTGTACGAGTAACCCATTTATTGTGCTCCGGCGACGAGGAGACAGATAAAATGTATTATGCCGACAAGTTCAACACTTCAGGGGAAGCGGATATCAAATTAGTTTGGGAGGAATGGTTTTGGGACTCTCTAGAGTTTGGAGGTGTGTGTCCTTGCGGTTAAGCTCTTCTTGATCGCTGACCTGAAATAGGCCGGTTCAATGAGGACGCCTATCAGGCGAGAAAACCAAGACCAGTGCCCCGCAAGAGCATCCAGAGGGATGAATTAGGTTTGCTGCCTCTCCTCCCTGATTCGACCTAGCCTTTACACTGTTTCAGAAATTTCCTCTACTTCCGTCTCTCGCGTTGTCCATGAAAATGTAAATGCACACCCCCAGGCTAAGCCCATTCAGAAGCCTCGCACCGTCGCTTTCACCAACATAGCATCCTTAGGCCAAAGCGAGTTGAGCGAAGACGAACCTATTCAAGCTACTGTTCGAAAACCTGTTGGGTTCCAGAGGGAACTTTGGCGGAGCGTTTTGGCTCCCAGGGGCTACGAATGGAACGAAGATGCGTCTGTCCTTATGAAGAGTCCCACAAAAGCTAAGGCTCAATCCAAGTCAGCAGACGAGGAAGAGGATGCAGAGGATCGGAATGATGGGAGGAGTGTATTGACGAGCTCGAGCTTCCGGCGCGCAAATTCTTTTTCTGTCCTTCCGGCCAGGCAGCCACTGAAACGGCTAGTATCCACTCGGTTTAAGTCTACGACTCCTCTGCGTGACGAAGGGAATGGCGATGACGACGTGATAGAAGGAGCCACGCCTGCACAGATGAATGCTGATACCCCTGGCGTAGGCCCCTCCGCTCTTCAGCCTGGCATCGACCATGCTAATGCTCCGGCACCTCTCCCGCCCCCACCTCCGGGAATATTCTCCGGCCTTCTGATGACAGCCCTTGGTGAAGCAAATTGCGAAAACGTGAGAGCAGCGGTCAAGGGGGCTGGTGGGATTTGGGTCGATCTTGATATTGTCAGCGCAGATGAAACTCAGGTAGATATTATTATTGTTCGTCTCGTCAGGTATTTTCTTTTTTATCTCTATTGAATTTCCGTCTCTGATCACCTGTCCCTCGTTTTCCAACAGTGGAAGTAAACTCTTCTGCATTTCCATGTCCGACCAGCCCACACCGATCCCAAACAATTTACGTGGCAGAGTCCGAACAGAATGCTGGCTGGAGAAATGCATATACGACTCGAAACTTCTGTCCCCAGATAGTCATGTCTCGTTCACGCCAGTTGCAGTACCATGTCCCATTTCAGGTTCAAACAAGGTCAGGATAAGTTTCTCGGGATTCGACCATGCAGAAAAGTTTTTCATGACAAGACTGATGAAAGTTTTGGGTTTGTACCTGTCCTGTTTCTGTTACGTACGCTCACAGTAATCTGGTTCACTAATACAGGCCTAGAATTGTCATCAAACTTCACCAAACGCGCAACACATCTCTTATGTCCTTCCGCAACCGGACTCAAGTTCGAAAAGGCGCAGGAGTGGGGTATACCGGTCATTGGTATGGAGTGGATCGAGGAAATGAAGAAAAGCGGGACCGTTCCCGATGCCCGGGAGTACCTTGTCGCTCCGATGCAACAACAACTGGCAGCGAAACATGATGCCCGTGAACGACATAATGAGGACCCCAAGGGGAAAGCGAAAGCTATTGAGGTTGACGCAGGGATAGCAGATATCACGAATTGTAAGGTTTACTATTCCTCCTGCACAATTATTTACCTACCTCGTGTGTAGATATTGAACCTCAATCCCAGTCCCTTACTCAGGATGATTCACAAACTACATTCGAACGCGAACGGCCTCATGGCCAGCCTCTATCGCCCTCGAAAGAGGCACGACCCCCAATAACAGCTGTTCCGTCGGTTCCCTCACTGTCGAAACTTAACATTACAGAAGGTAGCAGAACAGGGTTTGGAAAACCAACGGGTCTTCTTGTATCTTCTTTGTCAGGGCCACCAGCGAACGACACCATAGGACATGATCCAGAGCTAGAGCACAGAGACCCTACCTCCCTGATGTCTCCTTCAAAACAGCGGGAACTAAGCCGTAGGCCCCATTCGGAAGAGGAGACCAGTGCAAGCACGGAACTTAACGCAGCGGCCCGCTTCGAACTTTCTGATATGGTACCAGATCCCCGTCCACCTCCACCAGAGGAAGAACAGGTCCCCTCATCCAATACTCCTTCCCCTATAAAAGTTGTCGCTCCTACCAAAGGGAAAGGCAAAGGACGTGCTTTCACGAGAAGCTCGTCCGCTAGATCAAGTAAATCCTCATCAACTTCCCCTTCTAAGGTGTCTCCCTCGAAATTCTACCCGCCTGCGCAGCCAATCGATAGCGAGACGACCAAGGCACTGCATGAGAGTTTGACGAGCCTGCTAGGGAAGAGGAGGTCGGATGAGACGGAGGGTATAGACGGAGGCAAGGAAGGGAGGAGGAGTCGAGAGGATGAAGATAGGATTGATGGGAAAAGGCCGAGGAGGTTGCGATCCAAGGTAAGTACGTATGGTTATAGGTTGTATTTGAACTGACAACTATCGGTTCCTCTAGACTTTCGCTGTGACCACAGAAAAGCCTCCAATTAAAGGATCGGAATCTTTGCATGGATTCGGCTCCTTTGGTCAGGAAATTGGTATCAACGACTCAAATCCTTTCACCCTCGGTTTTAGTCAAGCGGATGAACTCGGTACTTCAAATCAGGATCATGAACAAAGCATACGGGTTACATATGAGGATCCGGAACAACGAGCTGAAAAGCGAAAACTTATGCAGTTGTTGGGTTCACCAATTCAAGAACCCGAGGACGGTAAGAGGAAATCTAAAGTTGCTTTGAGTAGTACAAAGGGAAAGACGTCCAAGGCTGCTGCTGCCGCCTCAAGTAGCTTTGGTGAAGCTTCGACAAGACGGAGATCAACTAGGAAGAGCGGGGGGCGCTGAAGATTTTCATGTTATATATATCCGTCATGTAAGCATTTGCGTATGTACTAGGTTTGTGTAGAGTTGTATCCATTCGAAGGCGAAAAGGGAAAAAATCGCAAAATCGCGGACGTTCCATACGTCTAAAAGCACGACAGGGTTCAAAAGCAAAAGCAGCGGCGACAAACATTATCAATCTCCTCCTTGACGGAGATCTAGGGTGGTAAAGTAAAAGACAGCGTAAGGTACGTAAATTTGCTACAGTGAAGGATAGATGGATCATGAGCATGAGTCGGTCGGCAATGATCAAGAGTTATGCGGTGTATCCAAAGGCAAAAAAGCGGGTAAGCGGGTCTCTATCCAGTGATGTTTTTAATCCGTGCGAATGGCAGCCTCTGTCAAGACAAACTGGAGTCAGAAAGTTGAGCCATAGTAACAAGGAAAAACTCACTGAAAAATTCGTACGACAGCCAACAAAGGGCGCTACTCGGAACATTCGTCATAACGCGAGGTGATAGACCCCGACTGAATCCCTTGAGGCCATCTCGGGCCCAAATGATCCTGAAAGCGTCCGATATCCCTCGAACATTCCGGATTTCTGGATCATGCGACGTTCCCCTCGTCTGAAGCATAGTTTTCACAACATCTAACGGTGTCGTTACAGCAGCAGCCACTGCTCCTGCACCTGCACCGGATATCATATGTGCTGATGGTGAATATTCGCGTGTAGGGTTGATCAACCGTTTGAGATGCTCGTAAATGGTGTATTGGATGGCGTTGAAGGGTATTGAGATGGCCAAGGTTGTTGGATAAGATACATAGAAGGCTCCCAGGCCTTCCGTCCGGTAAACAGTCCGTGCACAATCGAAAACGGAGCGAAATTCGGATTTGTGGACTTGCATTCTTTGCTTGATTACTGCAAAAATTAACATGAATTTTTTCAGAATAGTAGATGGAGGTTTTGAAACCGGTCGCACCATCGAAAGGATTCATCAGCGCGTCTGCAGCTGTTGTTGCTGATGCACCAGCGATTGCTGGGAAGAGAGAGCAAGATTTGAGAAAGGAAATCAAAGGAAAGGAAGTAGAGACGCACAGGTTGCAACCCACTGATTGCCCGCTTCATTCCCTCCTAAAAGCTCGTTCACAGTTTCTAATGTTCCAAAATGGACGGCATGTGCTGGTCCAGCACCTAAGACAACCGACCAAACACCCCTCCATAGAGCTCGTACGCCCTCCGTTGAAGAAATACGTGTCAGAGCGTTTCCAACACCACTATACACTGCTACAGGAGATGTCGCGAAGACTTGCATTCGCGTCTAATAAAGATAAAAATGAATCTTTAGACTTTTTACAACTTTCGAACGCGATGTAGGACCGACTTTAATACTGTCGACCGGATACATGACAGCATGCTCTGAAATTCCAGCCTGGAAATATGCTGAGTATTCGCGAGATTTGGCCCAAAACTACGGGATAGCTCACCAGTGCACCTGCCAACATGTTTACCTTGAAAATGAGCAAATGTTGAACGTCTTTACAGTGAGCTCAAGGACTATTAATACGCACAGTGAGACCAGCATTTGGTGGTAACGACTCGTAGTCAATCTCTGGTTGTGCCATGACGGAAAAAAGGAAGGAGCAAACTCCGGGGTAACCACCTGTGGGTTTTGTCGCGCTCGACGGTAAAAAAAAAAGAGAGTACCACAAGGATCGCCGTCAGGCGGTAATTGACGGCCTTTGTACCTGAGCCGATATCTGTACACTGCCAAACCGCAGAACGGCGCAGTCGACGTTGAATTCAGAAAAGCTCAAATAAAAGTGGGACGCCCCGGAATTCTCATGTCTCACAACAACCGTACCGGTACATGCGGTATAAGCAGCTACCTTCAATTCTCATTGGCGAGCCATTTATATATAATCATACCGGAAGGGTTCTGCGCACGACGGTGAGAATGACAGCCATGGGCTCAATTACAAAAATGTATAGATTTTTCCTCGATTGATAAGAGATGGCTCGGGCTAGTTTGTTAACTTCGATAACTCTCACTGACAACTAGCGTTCACAGCTTCAAGTCGCAGAAAGTTTTCATTTTCGGCGACGTTCGTCTCTAAATCTACTGCTTTTCGCTTGAGTGGTCTGCCGCAGTCATTACAACAATTTCTGATTCTCACCTACATGACGATCACGATAAATAGAAGCCCTTCCCAACGTGGTCACAACTACTGACTTGTAGTGTTAGCGGCATTTTGTACATCTAACGCAGCGAGTCTGTCATGCTCCTCAATATTTCTGAATGGGCCGAATCCGCATGTCAGCGACAGCAATCTCAAAAGAAAATTCAACCTACGTGGACTCCCAGGGGTAATCGAGCCTGCAATAGTGAGTAGTGCCAATATAAAGCAACTAATCAGCATCGTACCAAACATCTTCCACTTCCTGGCCCGCATAGTACCTGCAAAAGTTAAGCACGAGTCATCAACAAGATAAAGTCCGTTGCGTACGATATTCCCTCTGGCAGCTCGGCCAACTTGGGCTTGTTTTTATTATGTACGACAAATATTCCAAACCTGGTCGCTGCTCGGAGGGCTTCCCGTTCTGCTTCTGGACGATTCAAAAGCTCAGCCTCTACATCATTCCGAAGTTCGGTTAACGCATAGCTGAGAGTTTTCCGGGTGTCGTCGACCTCATCCTGTTCGTGTGTTTTGAGCTGGGGACAAAGTAGAGAAAAAAGGTAGTGACACAGACAACGATGAGAACGCGCTTTCCAACAAGCATTCGTCCAGCATCAGCGCCTCTAGATAGAGCATCAGCAGACGCAAAAGTGCGAAAAGGCGCGAAGTTTACAGCCACTGGGTACGGATGACTTGTTCTCCGATCTTGTCTTCGCCAACCCCTTCAACAGGTTCATACAGAGATAGGCCTATTGCTTGTATCTGAAGGGTTTTATTCGTGGTTATTTCCCGGAGAAATGTTCGCTGTTAAATAATCAGGTTGGAGGCTGCAGAAGGGCCAGGAGTATGAGGACACACCATAACTCGCGCAGGAAAGAACCCTCTAGATCGGGATCGATCCTCAGAAAACGATTCTTAAACGGACTGAAAAGTTGTAACTGACCCTCCACCTTGATTGAAGACTGAGATCAGAAAGCGATTAAAGGATAATGGGACAGAGACGTGCCAATAGCAACCATTAGATCGGGGTTGAAGTCGGCAGCAATTTGAGGTATACATTTGCGAATGAGATTATGAATATTGTTGTAGGTAACATGCAAATGCTTGACTTGGGATTCGTGAGCCATGCTGGAAGCGAACAGAAAAGACGGAAAATGTTTCGCAGGTGATCGCGGGTCCGCGAGCGCTTATTCCGCCCACGGTTCCGACGCTGCTCCCGACGGAATTGTGATGCACGGATCCACAGGCTTAGCTTCTATCCGTCTGATACTTTTGGCCTTGCGATGTCGATATTCAAGATATCTTCATTCTGCATTTGTCTCCCTCACCCTCTATTCTCCTTGCAATGGTTCCGGACTCATGCTTCAAGCTACTGTCGAGCTCATCGCAAATGTGCTGATTAACGCCGCAAATATTTTGCGGCTCGCTAGTGCTTTTACGACCGTCCTCAGTTATCCTACCGTTCATGGGATACTTAACACCTGTCGGACTCGAACTCGGACGATTTGAAGCGCAGAGCAACAGTAGATGCCGTACACGAAGAATATCTATCACCAAATCTCTAGGTACATTCTTAATTAACAGTTGCATGTATCCTGCGGGGGATGGTTTCCAAGTATTATTCCAAGCTCATAGTCATGCATGCCAAAGGACTTGTTAGAAGAAACATCGAAATTATGTTCGTGCAGCTTCATGCTTGTCCCTCTAGGCTCTGTCGAATCATCCCTTCTACGGCTTTTGATCGCGGCCGGATAACGCAGTGGAATGGTCGAGGATATCTGTAAAAACCAGACGGCCCCCAATTCAACTCTCAAGTTTCTACTTTGATAAAATTAAAGAACATACGTAAGGAACCCATCAATGTATTCCGTGTCCGGGTCCACCTCTGTTCCATTTTCATTCGTTACTTTTGAGATATCGAAACATGCCAACAAGGAAGCCACTGTGATCCAAAGCGCGCTGTGAGCCACCTTCCTTCCGGGACACATGCGTCTACCGAATCCAAACGCTGCATCAGGATAGGGTACTGAGCGACTGAGGGTTTCGGATCCGTCGGAGTTCAGTTCGAGGAAACGCTCAGGGCAGAAAAGCTCTACATCTTTACCGTACGTGTTTGGATCGTTTAACATTGCCCTGTAGAGAAGCATTAGCAGCGAAATCATTGCAAATGCTGGTACAAACCAGCTGTTTCCAATGACAATAGTGTTTGCTGGTATATAGTATCCTCTGTAGATATCTGCCGTAGAAGTGTAGTGGGCAACACCTATTTTCCGAGTTAGGTGACCACAGTCTAACTTGGAATCGTTTTGTTCGTACCCAAGGGTGAAACAGGCCTCCATCGCAGGATTTCCATCACTAACGCATCTACATATGGAATTTTACCCTCGTCATTGAAATTTGGCAGTCGGTCGAGGCCTATGACTGCATCGACAGCCGCTTGGCCTTTCTTCAGTATTTCAGGATTCCCAACTAAGGCAAGTATGAAGGTCTTGGTCGCCGTGGCTGTCTGTAAGCAATGTTCCTATGTTTGAGCGATAACGCAGTCCAACAATCGGATCATCGGCCTCACAGTATCTGATTGCGCTGCGGATAGTCAATGTCTTAAAAGTTGAGCTTTTCACTGTTCTAGCTGACATACCTGCGAAGAGGAGCCCTAACGCGTTTTGTAGTATCTCCTCTTTACTTTCCGACCAACTCCCTTCGTCTTGCATCTTCTGTAGTCTTCGAGATGCCATCGATGATTTTGCCGTCCCATTTTTCTAGACCATTGTTGGCGCACACCCGGGCCCGTGGTCAGCATTAATCGTGCTCGATTACTTAAAAAATGAAAAGCCACCATTTCGTTCTTCACGAATTTTATCGGGTCTTTAACCATCCCTTCCACGAACTGTCTTTCGTACTCGGCCTTCTTCTGAAAACTCATTCCAGGAAACCATCCAGGCAGATATTTCAAAAATGGAAACACATCGACAATATATGTTCCGGGAATGGCAACCTCTGCGGCACCCCGTAATGCTTCTTTCGCAAGTTCAAGATAGCGATTGTGAGGGCCGTTGACAGAAATGCCATACGCTGAGGCAAGCACGATGCTTCCAAAGAGACTACATCCGGCGTTGACGTGCAACCATTCCGAATGGATAAGAAAAAAAAAGTAGAAACCCCCGTCAGTCCATCGATGTATGTAGTTGCTTGCGAATGGAGAAAGAACACACAGGTTAACGTGGTCATCAAAATTTGCTGGATCATCGAGAAAGCGGTGGAGAAACACGTTCACACATTCTTGCGTAAGGGGCTTTTGATAACATTGAAGATTGGTCGGAGCCAATTCTTGCTCAAGCAAGGCTCGGTAATCTTATAGGTAGGATATAGTTAGCATGTCTTTAGCGGGCCTTGAGGAAGAGACCGACCACGCCATTTTTTGCCGTACGGAAACGTCGAGAATGCAAAGTTCCAACCTACTCTAAAGCGTTTTTGAGTACGGTTTTAATGTGAGTGCTCAAATGACTTACAGCTCAGAAGCCATAGTGAACTGTGGTCTTTGATACCACGAAAACTAACGGTGAGTGTGATGGAAAAGAAATATCTACACTTGATTTACCTGTCGGAATACTGCCTGAATCTTGCAACAAAAAGGTCATTCGCGGCCTCTTCCGAGTTGACGACCAACAATGACATTCCTGCAACGTTGAGATAGATCAAGTCTGTCTCTGTTTCCAGCTGCATGAACAGGGATAGCGAGTAGAAATAAGTAAACGCGTACGATAGCGGGCACCCATCTCCATATACACTACGTGGCTCTTTTCTTTCGGAAAATCATAGAGATTCCCTATGATTGGCCATCCTTTCGGTCCTGGAGGAAGTTGAAACAACCTTCGACGCCGAGTTTCGAAGTGAACCCAGATGCGATGTGCAGAGAATATGAATATACCGAAACAGACGAGATCAATGACCTTAAGCTCAGTCGGTGCAGGCATAGTACAAGGTTTCAACCACTTGGAGCGGTAAGCTAGTTGAACGCAAAAGTCATTTATAAGGAAGGCGTGGACATACCAAATGACCAGGCTAGAAGCATATTTGTATGATTATCAGAAGACTCACGACGGCAGTCCATTCAATTAAGTAGGTACGATCAAGCCACGGACAAGATGGGAATTCTCATTGTTACAATGAAAAGAGCGTAAAATTTCGGAGGGCAGCGAACGTTGGCACGAAACAGTCTACTTCCTCCGGAGTCGCAACCTCGAGTCGATGCAAGGATGTGAACTTGGAGGGAAAGTGAATTGTTGGAGCGGCATTCTAGGGGAGATTGCTATCAGTCCCCAGCGAATATAAGAACTCCAGCCGCAGCGCGATAACAATTTTCCTCAGAGCTGGTCTCTTCATATCGGTACAAGGTGCCCGCCCATTTACGGATCGTCTAAACCCACGCATTATCATGGTCCGCTTCTATTCTATCATCGTCGTCGTCCTCTCTGTGGTTGTTTCTTCAATCGCTGCTCCCGTTGGTCGAGAGATTACTACTATCCCTGGTGAAACCGCTACTCCAATGGCTACAGGCGTACAGGACCGGGAGACAACGACTATTAGTGGTACAGCTGCAGTCCCCACCAACTAGAGAGGTGAGTCAGTTTTCTAGCGTGTAAAAAGTGGTATTCAATCTATTTCAGAGTAATTAGCTGCGTAGATAGTTGGTAAATAACAAATGGAATTGATTTTTTTGTACCATTTTTGAACAACTTTGGCGCCTATCACGCCACCATATATATGAGCTGGGCGTCTTTTTGGTTTCTCCGGTATTTCTCTCACCACAACCCATCATCTACATACCCATCCAGCTTTCAACTATTCTACCAACTAATGCAGTAATGGACCGCCCTTCAACCTCTAAGGCCCGTGGAATTTGCAGATACTATCAATACCCTCGTGGATGCTTCGCTGGAGATGGCTGTAAATTCCTCCACGGAGATCCTAAAGTTGACAAGGGCACTAACGCCAGATTGACGCCCTATGATCAGGCCAAGACATGTAGATATTTTGCTAAAGGTTCGTGCTCTTTCCTATAAATCTGTCGCCTAATTGATCATTGGAATGGCTGGTCAGGATTTTGCAAGCACGGTGACAAGTGCTGGTTTCGTCACATTACTCCAAAGCCAGTCGATACAGCCGCTGAGATTGACCCCGCCGATGAGGCTTGTTCCATTTGCTTTGAGAATCCTCCAGTGTATGGACTACTGGGTGTGTACATTCTTGAATCCACAGCCCCAACACCGTTCTAATTACCTCTTTAGCTGGTTGTAGTCACGTATTTTGCATCTCTGTAAGCTTCATCCCACTCTTTGTGCTCTCAAGTCCACAACTGCTTCATTCTCGTAGTGCCTGAAAGAATGGCGGGATCCGAAGGCGAAGTCGGCCGATGTCGTCCAGTCGGGAGTCCACAAGAAATGCCCAATGTGTCGTGCTCCATCCAAATTCATCATACCTTCGTCTCTCTTTTATAAGCAAGGCGATCCTCAGAAAGAACAGACAATCACTGCCTACAAAGACAGTATGGCAAAGGTTCCCTGTCGGTATGTGAAATTGTTTATACCCAATCTTCCCTTTGAATATCATGGCGCCACAGTTACTTTGTTCAGTCCAGAGCTCGAAACAAAGATCAACCTTTCTGCCCTTTTGGAAAAGACTGTTTCTATCGACATTCAAATGAAGACGGGAGTATGTATGTTTTCACGGACGGTGTCGACGTATCTATGAGGGTAATGTCTTTTCGCAGTCTTTTTGTATAAAAGTCACTCAACTTTCGCCTTAGAGAGCCTCCGAGTTTCGCGAGCGTCGTCAAATGGATGCTACTGATAGTCTATTCAGTGATCTCTTTGCCGGAGTCAACGATGGGAGTATTAGGAATCCATTTGATGTTTTTAGCAGGTTTCTCCAAGACTCACAGCTTGCCGATGCCTTTTCCGATCTCTTCCAAGGGCTGGTCCGTGATCCTCCAGCAGATACACGAGATAGAAATCCAAGAAGTCCCCCGGCACGGCCAGCAGTTTCAACGATATTCGATACTGAGATTATGCCTGACCGTCCAATCGATAGTTGGTCTTTAGATGGGCATCTTGATACCACATCGGGTGTTCGGGTCACCATTCATGGACTGGTATGCATACTCCGCCAATTTTACTCGTCAATGTTCTAATGCTACGGATAGGAAGACTTGAATATGCCCTCTTCGACTCCTCCTCGAGAATCGAGTCCCTCTTCCCCGCCTTCGGATCCGTCTGACAATATCAATCATGGTGCTGACGATGATGGTCATTTGACAGATGGTTCCATACCGCCTCTGCACAACGTCAGCGATAGTGACGATTCTAGCCCATCCTGGTCGGATGACGGTGATTCTGAGGATGATCATCTAGACAACCCCCGAGTATTTCATGCTGATGCTTTGTCACCTCCTAGTCCCCCCCCTGCCGGTCCCTCTCCGGCTTACTCGTTCGGCCGCTATCCTAGAGTCGTCTTCAATAGCACTGGCGGTTTCAGGCTATCCGATAACACTACTACACACAATCCTTTTTCTCCGCCCCAACAATTGACCCCTCCACCTAACTCGGATCGTCTCGTACAAGCTTTCGCGGAACAGCTCGCTGCAAATGTACTTGCCGAAAGGGCGGAGACAGATCTAGGAGCTACAAGCACACATGTCCGTTCCACGACTACATCTATGCCTACACATACAAGTGGACCAAACGAGGATGATATACCTTCTCTACAACTTTTTGCCGATTTGGATCCAGAAGAAGACGGGGACGATGAGTATGAGTATGATGATGATGACGATCTACCTGCTCTGGAATGTATCACTCCACCTTCGGCTCTGGCTTCTACTTCTAGCACGGATTCGGACTCGGAGAGTCGGCAGCTAACTGTGCAGAAATCTCCAATACTGACTGAAGATTTGGCGGCAGCTGCTTCAGAGAATTCCGCTGAAGAGCATGAAGTGTCTCCTCGCCCGTTTACTACTGATGGTAGAGGCAGAGTCATAGCGGCGAGTGACGAGGACAATGGAGTTTCGGACGGAAGATCGTTCTTTTCAAGGGTGTTTGATGTATTATTCTAGGTGTTGGTATTTATTAACTCTAGAAAATGTATAATAGTAGTGTTATGAAGAGTGACGACATGACACAAATAAGAACAAATTTTCGAAATTTCGCATCCTGCAGAGTTCCGTCGTCGTCTATCGTCGGCCTGGAATCACAATTTCCGTTGTATTAATGCTCTTATGTCTTTTTTCGGCTTTGAAGATAGGATTCTAGAACGGGGGAAGGACAGACGGTTCGACCAAGATGAAGACCTGGCTGTCTACACATGGGGTGAAGAGAGCTACGATGGCTTAGGTGACGCTCTGCAGGAAGACCATGACGACCTCAACGATGAAACCTTTGGCGATATTGGGACAGTTGGTAAGAATTTTTCCAGTGTCAATGAATGCATGCTAATTTCGCTGTATATCAGGCAAGGACTTTGATTTTTCCTCAGGTCTGCCAGAAAAGACAGCGGTATCCAACAGGGTTCGAGAGACGACCCCGCAGCCGTGTATGATAGTCTTCAGCTTAATCATCGGTTCAGTCTTGTGTTCTCATATCCGCTATAGCTGTTCTCTCCCAGCCGCTGTCGCTCGAGTCTATCTGGGATGACAAGTCTCCGGTTTTCTCGAGACTGAATGGCTCTGGTCGTTCTGATACTTCCTCTTTGATTCGTGAAGACTCTCCTTCTCTTCCTACGCAGCATCGTCAGCAATCTGGCATTCGCACCTTGCAGGAAATAGAGACCGAGATGCGTGCTTCTGCTGAACAGGCCAGACATGAAGCGATTCTCCAGCAAAGGCAGCAGCAATACTACATCGAACAACAACGTTCGATCCAGAAACAGCGGGAAGAGGAAGAGATTCTCCTCAGGCAGGAGGAAGAGCGCGAGTTTCAACGTCAGCGACTTTTGTACCAACAAGAGCAGGCTCAGCAGGTTCAACTGCAGCGTCTTCAACAGCAGCAGCAGCAGCAACTTCTTCACCAGCATCGCGAACAGCAGCATCATCGTACCCCACCGCCTCGCATGCTTCCCGTGTCGCAATCCCCTCGATTCATGGAGCATCAGCAGCGACAGATCCTTCTTCTTCAACAGCAGCAGGAACAGCAGCAACTGTTGAGGCTGAGGCAGCTGCAAGAACAGCTTCGCGTTGAAGAGCTAGAACGCCAACTTCGTTCACAGCATATTTCTCCGCTGCCACCTGATCGTCAGCCGTCTGGCCCAACTCTAGCTGATATGGAAGCCTTGCAGAACCAGCAGCTTCAACACCAGCAGCGTTTCCGTCAACGATCTCAGTCGCCTGCCGCACGATCGGTCAATCATCGTCCAATACCCCTTGAGGATGGTTTGCCCTATCTTCCGCAGAGTATCCAACTTCAGCAACGTTTACTCTCTGAGATGGCGCAAGCCGAATTTTTGAGAGAGCTGCAAGGTCTGTCGCAGGCTGAACAAGAAGCCCTTCGAGTGGAGGCGATGCGAAAAATTCTCGAAACAGAGAAAATGGAAGAAAAACGACGAAGGAAAGCTGCAAAAATTGCTTACATGGTAAGTCTCGCTTTTGTTGCCCGACTATCTGATTTCAATGTAGATGCTTACAGTCACGATATAACGACTTGATGACCCAATCAGACAAGGACTTTATCACTCGAATCCAGGTTTCTCAACTGGTCTCTCAGGATCCTTATGCTGATGACTTTTATGCGCAAGTTTATGGGGCAATTGTTCGATCGCGAATGGGCTTGTCCGCTGACGATGAACGTGTCTTGAAGTTCAGTAATGGCGGCGGGGTCGCTTTAGGCGCCCCGCCCAAAGGTGGCAATCGTCGTCCCAATGCCATGCAACGCATGCAGCAACAAGTTGAGAGAATTGTTAGCAACGCGAGAAAGCGAGAAGAGGAAAAGGGTCTTCATTGTAAGTCTGCTTCGCAAGCGGAATGAACACCATTTTCATTATCTATAAAGCTCTGCACAGTCTTCAAGGTGCCCTAGGAAAGACTTCTGGAAGGAGCTACAAAGCCGCTCCCCGACAACTTCTCCAAGTAGATCCTGGAGCTGCGCCCAGCACATCGCCAACGCTCTCACACGCCCAGCCACATGCCCACATTTCCAAGTCAGACTCCATTTCAAAAACCCCTAGTGAGGCTGCTGCGAGCGTTGCTCGACTTGGACGTGAGACACTGGGAAATGATCATAATGTAAATTTTCGTATTTTCAGGCTCGTCGATCCTTCGCTGAGTCTCTTACAGGGTGAAAATCTAGTCCGCATGGAACCTTTGACACAACGAGAGATTCTGGTGACACTGGAAAATATGTATGACCTTGTTCTCAATGTCGAGCAACTCCGAAGGGATCAGCCTCACCCAGAGGAAGGTGAAGAGGCGCTGGAGCAATGGTGACTGGATTGTCATCCTTCATACAGGGGTAATACTCAATTGTTAATTGCAGGGGTAGAGAATTTGATGATCTTGTCAATCAAATGTGGACCAAGCTCAAAGTAATGCTTCCTCTCGCAACAAGGTAAGCAAATCTCACTGATCTTGGATAACATTTACTCAGATCATTGCTGTAGCACTCCTCATCCATTTATCTCCCTTCTAAGTGCTGCGAAAGGCAAAAAAATTCTTCCCCGAGTTACACGTCACTTTGACCAGCAGCGAATGAACACTTTGCTCACACTTCTCATCGCCTGCTTCTCCCAACTCGATGTCGTTGCCCACGCTACTATCCTGGATCAATTCGAAGATACTCCAGAACGAGCAGATGTCGAGCGTCAGACGCAGGCATTCCTGACGAGTGTTTTGCAAAGTATTCTGCCAATCATTGTCAAAGGGAATCTTCGTCTTGTTTGTGGATTGGTCGGGTTGCTGATGCATGGACAAGACGTTGTTGCTATTGCAAAAACTAGAGTAAGAAATTTCACCCTGTTCGTATATTTTACCCCCATGCTGACGGCTTCTCTTCACAGCCTGGTGTGGCGCTATTAACACTTTTCCTCACGAGAGTGGAAGTCATTAGGCAAGGAGAGGTTGATGAGATTCCCACCCAGGATGACTTTGCCCAATGGTTTGTTCTTTCGTCGACAATTTTGTGAGTGATCTGATCGCCTTTAGGCAACTAATGTTCGACCACCTTTTCCAACTCCTCACCCCCGAGTTTCCGCTTCTCTTTCCTTCAACACGCATGTCTGTTCATCTTCCTCGGGATCAGTTGCATATCAACGTCCCGGGTACTGACAGTCTTGACCAACCTGTGTGGCAATTCCTCGCTGCATTAGCCTTGCAAGCTTCATCCACGCAACACCAAGTACTGGTAGCGTCGTTGAGAGAAAAAGTACTTGATAACGTTGTCAGCGCGAAAAAAGGATGGGTAGTAGATGAGGAGGAACGTGCCGCAAAATTAGCGAATGTCGATCTATTTCTGCATGCTCTTGGCCTAGACAGTTCGCAGATTACAATGTAAGAAACTAATTCGACTCGGCCCAGTGGTTTTCGTGTTTTCGGTGTTGTGCTATATAGTCAGTATTTATGTTATTATAGATCCATATAAACTCGATATCAACAAATGCATGGCAGATTCGAAGTTACGCGAGCGTAATGGGTAATGCTCGATAGGATGTCCACGCTTATGGTCTTTTCTCACTCTCCTTAAAGTCCTCTGCAGGGTAACTGATATGCTCCAATGCAAATTACATGAATACATGCGAACGTTTTAAAGCGACAGAAAAACGCTAATTATCCGGCCTCGGTCATAATATGCAAGCTAGTCCATCCCGTATTCACATTACTTTGTGACTTGAACGTCTATTTTGTGTACGGTCTCCAGAAAGTCTAAAAGAGTGCTAGCGCTCCACGCCTGCGTGTTGCAAGAATCCGCACAGTATTGACCATTTCCATTCGTGAGCTCAGGTATTCCAGCCCAGGGATCGTTCTGCAGGTGATTACGGGAAACGAGCAACGCCTGATGAAGGCGATGAAGCGTAATCTGGATGTCCTGAAATAACAGTTTTCAGAAGTATCCTGTTGATAAATAGAAGAGACAAGAACCTTTGTACCAGCGCCAACACGAGAGTCAAAATCAAGGTAGGCGCGCAAGAAGTATCCCAGAGGCCATCCCCATTCAGGACCCTATCGATATAGTGAGCAAGATTTGAGAATTAACGAACTCAACATACGTTGTGGTAATTCAAGCCCTTGGCGACGGTAGCATCAGTAGAGTCGTTAGAGTTGTCGTACACTGGTCGATACTGCATGTCACTAGGATCCAACGTCTTCATACCCAAAGGTCCTCGGAGGATGGCGTCCGCAAGCTGAAGCGCCTTTAAGCCATGTTGAGGATCAAACAATTCGGGAGCAACGGTCATGGCAATCGGGAAATTGGGACGGAACTGATAGTCGGACCATTCTCTGCCGGCGCCGGAGCCATACACATCTTTGTAGATACCACGACGGTTAACCAACTTTGGACTCAAGTTGTACTTCGAATCATCAGCCGGATCTGTAACATATACGTGAGCGTCCTTCAAGCAGCTGGATTCAAAGCAAAACAATACCGAGAGGAACGTAGTAGCATCTCTCAAACGATGTTTGAATAAGATCGGCCCATTCTTTGTAAGTCAGCAGCCGTTGTTTGCCATTAACTGGATATCTCGTGTTAGTACCTTCATGAATGAAGGGCAAAGAAATGTTTACTCTTGGTCTGAACGCCCTTGAACGGGAATTTGTCCTTGCCCGAAAGTTCATGTAACCATGTCAGTGTGCTTTTAAGCAAACCCGTAATTTCGACTGGCGCTCCATCTCGCGGTGTTCCAGGTTGACCTTTTGTTCCGGCCTTCTGCGATTCACCCATCTTGTCCATCCAAGTTCCGCAGTTGAAAGCGTTACCGCCATGGATCAGCCCCGTGGACCAATCGACGTCGATGTCAATATTAAAACCTTCATCGCGCATTTGCATGTCCAAGTTAGGACCGGCATTGTATTCTCTAAAATGAATGCCCTCGGCGTGACACTGCAGGATTTCCTGAATGATTTCTGCAACTGATGAAGAATACGCGTAAGCACGCTCGTCGTTCCATTCCACCCACGTTCCGTCCTTCGGGAACCGTCGAGGGACGTTCTCAGAAAGCAATGCGAGTCCATCGGGAGCCATCTTGACGTAGTCTTGAATGTTTTGTATCATCCACCACGGTGAGTCCCGAGAGTTATACCTAGAATTGTCGCCCTCGAAAGGAATGTCGAGACAAAGAAATCATGTATTACTTACCTCGGTTTGCGAACTGAATCAAGTAAATTAGGAATTAATCCGTGTTTTAAAGTGGAAGCAAAAGCCAGAATGTGTTTCTTTGCGCCGTCAAAGTTGCCAGTAGTGAGGAAAAGCCCTCTAAGCGAGATGAAGACATCACGACCCCAACACCTCGCCCAACCTGCTGCAAAGTGGGGAAGCCCAGCGGCCAGGGAAGGAGTTGGCTTGCTAGGGTCCAAAGAAGCTGACTTGACAAGTCCGTACATTTGAACGGCACACAAAGCCAGGTCCTGAGTGAAGTCGTGACCAGTTGATACAAATTCAGAGCATTGCTCGACAACTGAACGACGAGCAGCCTTGTATGCTTCCGAGATGACAAGAGCAAAATACTTGGGTCGCAAGAAGGGCGGAACTGAAGCCTTTACGCGTTCGAAACGTTCCTTGAACCATTGGGCAACGTTGCGAAGTTCAGGTAAGTCATCTGCATGACTAAATTGACGAAAAGTCAAGGATTATCATCAGGATGCAAGGAAATAGACATGCCTTAAACGGTTATGGATGTAATCAAGAGCCCATGTTCCTTGTCGTAAATGTTCGCATAGAGGATGGCCAAGATCATTGTAACGTATGATGTGGCGAAGAGGATGCATCCAGCCTTCCAATCCACAGTAGGTCAACCGGCCGATGCCAGGAACATCATACACTCCAATCTCGCCGTTAGTTGCGTCCCGTTCTTCGCCATCGGCACGGTGCAGGACAACATTGAGCTCTACCAGTCCCAGAGTTCCGAAGACTTCCTGTGCGCCAGACACCGCGAACTCGTCTAATGAGGCATCATGATCTTGCAGATGAGTCTCGAATAGCATAATGCTACCGGGAGGGAAGTATTCGGGCACAACAATCTCGGAGTACGGGCTTTCAGCATCCAGGCCCTGGGGAACCACCACTGGGCTCATTTCGACGAGTTTGCTCGGTAAACCCTTGAGAGTTGTGGCATCCTTGGGGGGGTCATACGACGAGATATCGATACTGGCGCCCATGATGAACCTTGCTCGAGTACGCCTAAGCTTGACTGGCGAAACTGAGCGAAACAGATCGGTGAAAACAAGCCACCAAAGCACAGAATTCAAATAACTTACTGGAGCCCCGATCTTTTGAGCCTCTGGCAAAAGCGGTGTGGGCCACCAGCAGGTAACCTTTCTGTGTTCCAGGTTGAACGCGCGATAGAATGATGTACTGCAATAGCTGCACTTAGAGTCGTAATCACTCAGTCTGATGAAGAACCTACGTCATTTTCTTGGTGTACATGACCTTCTTCATACCCACCCAAAACCATTTCAAGGTGCAAGGCGTTCAGAACTCGTTTAACGCGTGCCACTCCACTGTTTTCCTCCAAGCCAGTGACCTCGTATTTCCTCTTTTCACCGACAAGATTCAACAATTTGGGATACAAGTCATCGAATCCTTTGACAGACCCAATGGCCGAGTAGCTAAAGGTAGCCAAAGCACCGGTGGAGAGTGCATCCTCAGCAGATCTCTTGTGAAGCGGAGATTCGTTATCGTGCGTGAGATCGTACAAGAGAGCATGGGGCATGGAACCATTCAAAGGTGTGACGATGGCTTTACGAACAGGGCCTTTACCAGTGGGAGACGGTATTTCTTCAACACTAGTCAGACAGGCGCCATCCATGGAACCTATATGTTACTGGTCAGCCATACGCAAAAGGGATAGCAAAAAAAAGTATATATACTCACCAACAGGTTTACCGAGTCCGTGACGATACAGCAACCTAGAATACTCTTTCGCGTCCCAGCCGTTGTAGCTTTCGCGAATGAGACTGTTGATTCCCAACTTCTTGACAAATAGCAAGTCCATTTCCTCGTTACCAGTAAATAGCTCTGCGCATACATAGAGGTCTGGGTTTATGACTCGGGCGGCATCTAGCATAGCTACACCAACGTGTAGAGGTGTTGAGTGGCAATTATCGATGCGGAACCCATTGAACGTAGCTGCTAGAGCTTTAACATATTCAGTCATGTGTGACCAGAGCCATTGATTATCTTCAGGACCTGAGCCGTAACGAAGCTTAACACAGTCACCCCAAGCGATCACTTCGCGCCTGAGATAGGCCTTCGAGGGAAGAAGTGCAAAGTTCTGTAGTGGATCAGCAGCCCAGATCCAACCGTTATTCGCGAGGGAGTAGACGAGAGGATCAGAATCGGGCTTGGGTCCGCATCGCGTGAAATAGGTCTCAACAAGCGGATTCCTGCCAAAACACGGAAATTAGCAAAATTCAAAGTATATAGAGATAGAAAAAGTCTTACTTTTTCGAGATCTCTCCCATTTTAGGGCCATTTTCATCCAGTCTCGTATAAACTAGCCTGTTCTTGATGTTGCTGATAGCGACCCTAGTGTCTTCCTCCCATTCTTCGTACAATGGCACATTGATAACGTCTACAATACGCACCCAGGCATCGGAAAGAGCATCAGGATCTGATAGTTCGACGAAGGCAGCTTGGATGAATCCGGCAGCAATTTCGGCGTCAGAACGTACACCGAACCTCGACGCAAGTTGGCCCAAACCAAGGACGACCTCCGATCCCCGTAGTAAGGTAGCGAGTTCGTTTACCGACTTCCCAGCAATAGGAACACCATTCCAAGGGGTGACCTTCTTAGAGGCCAACGCTGATTTTATAGAATCCTTCTCTCGCGCGACATCGAATACATAGTACTGCCACAAGTTAAGACCCTTCACGAGAGCTTCGAAAGCACCCATTAAACTATCAACGTCCTGCTGAGAGCGTATCATGGACGGCAGTTCCCTCGAAGAGAGCGTACTGGAAAATTCGATCATAGCTGTGTCGAGTTCGAGAGCAGGAGTAAGATGAGGAGAATTGGCGGGACTGAAGCCTGCAGAAGGATTAATACTAAGCGACAACGATAGATGACCACATACCCGATTCAGGATGGTCTACAAGCCAAGGGCTGTCGTTGGCGGTGTGGTTTAAGACAATATCTGTCAAACTGAGCAGTCCATACTCTTCTTGGGCAACTTTGAGAATCGCTTCTACTTGAGATTTTCCTCCATCTGCCTCGCGCTTCCCACCAAACAGACTTGAATCATACTGGAACTGGTCACGTATGGAGTAGGGACTGTCGCTTTCTCCTCGCTCTTGCAGCGGCGTGTAGTGTAGCATGGTGTATCCACGGTCCTTGGCTTCAGCGAAATGCTTCCTCCACTCGGACACTGGGCCCATCCATTTGGACACAACGGTCAAGACGGACAATCCATCAAGGGGCAGGTTAACAATGTCCTGCTGGAGGACGCCTCCGGACTTGGGAGGAAGAGGCAAAAGATCATCAGACAATATAGGCGAGCGAGCTTTAATGCGAAGAACTGGGTCAACATTGAAGTAGCCCTCGCGACCCTTGACGCGCTCGTTGGGTTTCTCGCCATCGTACTCGACCCAATACACGAACGCGCCAGCATGAGAGATAGGTAGGTCGACTTGGATTGGCTTCGAGAAGTCAGAAGGAAGTCTGGAACAAATACTTGTTAGGATGTATGCGCGACGATACAGAGAATAGGGCGTACTTGCGCTCTGTGAAACGAGCACGGTCAAATTTGCCACCGTCCAGAGGAAAGTTAGTCTTGAAAACGCCATTCATGGAGGCAGGAGTTCCAGCATCGATGGAAACACGCAGGATGTATGGCACATAAGCTGGAGGAAGCCGAATGTACTATGACGAGTAAAATTCAGTTCAGCTGACAGCTCCCATCGACAACGCGTCATAGGAAAACTAACCGAGCGATCTTTTCGAGGACCGCCATCCGTGTCGAGACGAAGCTCATAAACACGCAAAGGTGCTTCACCTGACGTTACAGGGGACTGAAAAAACTCGATACCTTCATCGGCGGGCGTCTTGGGCGGCGAGATTGGACTGGACGCTGAACTGGACGAGGACGACTTTGTTCCAGAGCCGGGGATAGAGACGGAAGGTTTGGACTTGTTGGTTTTGCGACCTTTGCCCATTTGATTTATGTTATGCAGGCGAGACGATGAAAGTTGAAGGGAAAGAAATGGCTATCAACTTCTCAGCTCCCTAATTTGTACCCCAGACATTGCGACATCGTGATATCTACGTGACCGAGCGCTTAGCAGTCTCGATGATATCACTTCCATCATGCTGCATACAAGCGGCTACATAAGTATTCAACGGCAATAAATCAGTATATACATCTGTAATAATAAATTAAATAATAAAAATCGACAAGGCCAGAGGGATAACGCTAAAATATCATGCAGTCCAAGTCGGGAAATCAGACTCGAAGGACATGATTTCTTCGTACAAGAGTTCTTTGAGCTCCTGCTTCGAGAGACGTTCCTTTTTCACTGAAATACCGTCAGCAAGGTAGGAGAATGTCACCGACAATCCACGTACAGTCAAAGTCGAATTCTTCAGCTTCAATTGGTGAAGCAACAGGTTCTTCCGCAGGATCATGGTATACTGAGAGGTACGGATGCTCGAGAGCTTCCTCTACAGTCATACGCTTCTTCGGATCAAAAGTCTGCAGGATAACGCAAGATTATTTCGCGCCTCAGCAAAATGTAGAAGATCATTACCAGAGTCTTGTTCATAAAATCAATAGCATCATCCGAAGCGGTAGGGAAAAGCAATCTGAAACTCTTCGCTTTTTTAATCGGCAAAGAACGAATATAGTCCCGCGCCCTCCGCGAGGAAATTGCATTGAATTCGTCAATGGTGGGCGTCCCTGTAATACAAGTTGTTCAGCAAGATTTGCAGCAAAAATATAAGTGATACCTTACCAATAACATCTAGCATTAAATCAAGCTGATGACTGTAGTCTCGCCCAGGGAACAAAGGCCGTCCAGATAGCAGCTCAGCGAGGATACACCCTACAGCCCACATATCAATCGCCTGTTTGAGCAAGATTAGCAGATGCGTTGCGAGAATGTACGAAAAGATTTACCTTTGTGTAAACTGCACTGCAAATACAATTCAGCTGACATTCGTACTCAAGATGTTAGAAATTCTTACTTTGATAAGAGATTCTCAGGAGCTCGATACCATCGTGTTGCCACATACTCGGTCATGGCTCCAGCGTCATGCCCCGGGCCTTTACCGACGACTGCACAAGTACTCATACTTCTCGCCAGTCCGAAGTCGCACAGTTTGAGATCGCAGTTCTCATTGACAAGCTTTTCGTTGATGGTAAGTAAATCGACCTAAGGATTTTGTATTAGGAATGGCTTACCAGATTTGCAGGCTTGACGTCTCTATGTACGATATTTGCTCCGTGAATCGTCTTCAACGCTCGGAGGGTTTGGTAGATGAAATACTAATGAACATAAGATGTCAAAGATGAACATGAATATCAAATGCACTGTATTCACCTGACAGTGATCGTCGCTCAGACATTGAGTGCGGATTACTCTATGTAGGTCTGTCTGCATGAGCTCTTGAATGACTGTATCAAAAGGTGAGAAGGCTTCAACATCCGCAGAAGAAAATACATACAATAAATAGCATTGAACGATTCCAGCGACTCGGGTTTGATGATGTCGAGGACAGTAATAATCTATTCAACGAATAAGTGAGGGGTGCAAGGCTCCGATCGTAGACTCACATTCTCATTGAAGCACGAGTAAGTGAAATATTTGAGAAACTTCAGTTCCCTTAATGTACGTAAAGCACAAAGAACATGGTCGAAAGGAAGCACTTTCTTGATTGCCACACGACGACCAGTGGGCTTGTGTATTGCTGCAGCGACTTCCCCATAGGCCCCTGCTCCAATTATATGCGTTAGTTCGTAGTCGTCACCTGCATTTACGGATCAGTTATCGCGGCCCTCAGGCTCAGTCACCAATGGCTTACCGACTTCAAACTTGGGCAGTGGTTTAGCGGATGATTGGACCATTGTGTCTCAAAATAAAAAGTGAAAGATAAATGAATACGGATCGGAAAAAAAAAACGAGTTGAAGTAAGAGGGGAAAAGCGAAAGGAAGAAATGGCCTCAAACAAGGCACCAAGACGCTTCCGCATACCTACTTAAGGGTTTCAAGTTTCCAGACAAAGAGCCGATCCTGAGCTTTGTTGATTTGATATTATTGATGTCGGATACACAGGCGCCCGAAAATCCCGCATATTCTGACCGTAGTTGCAATTGATATAACTATAACTAGATCAGATCTTCCGCTATCGTCCGGTAAGAAGATTGCCAGTGATTTTTTTCCCGTCTACCCCGTATGCAGTGATACAAGACGCGTATCAGTACTGCGTCTAAATTACCTACTCCAAACTTTCAAGTACCTGCCAGGGTCTCCGACTAGCCGCATTTAAAGACACCCGTTTATCGTGCTACGGTGCATCCTCATTCTTCTTGCTTCAGAGAATCACTACGCGGATCGTGGAACATTTAGCTCTAGGAGTTGCCCAGCCTCATTGATAAGTACTTATCCCTGAGTCTGGAGCGGGGCACTGCTATTTATCACGAAGTGCCGGAGTCTGTGGAACGGCGAGTTAAACTTCTTCAGAGCGAAGCAGCGCAGTACTGTGACGGCTAGAAAAACTCAACTTCCGATGCGTGCCAAATTTCTCCGTACTCTCATTCCGCATTTCATCTCCTGCCATATGCCTTGTGGGGAGTATAGCAATCTATGTACCAATGATCAAGGTGGACCTCTGTTCTAGGCGTAGCCAGGCTGCAACTCGACTAGTTACATAGCGGTCAACCGGCTCGGAGTAATGTACTGTTTACCCAATAAACGAAGTAGTCTGTAGCCCATACCTGCTGGTCATTGGCATGATCAATCTGTATTGTCTAGAGGTCAATGCTTCCTTAGCTCAGTCGGTAGAGCGCGAGTCTCATAGCTGAGTGGTGATGCACCGTTCAATCTCGAGGTCGCAAGTTCGAGCCTTGCAGGGAGCAATAAGTGTTGTAATTTTGGATTTTTTGCAGCAGGAAGTGGCTCAGACTGAAAATATGTGTCGTTTGCTAAAGACTACGTGCAAAGTTAAAGCCCGTCTAAAGTTCCATTTAAGCAAAATGGGTCCGATTCCCCAAGCCATCCGACACGCTTCTCACAAAGTCCAAGCTGCAAGTGCCGAGAAATCCCAATCTTAAACAACCTGTCCAATGTCGTGGGGAAACCAGTAAGATTTAAGACCGGTAGAGAAATCCATCTTGGCAGCGATCTATCCGGCAAGTCGAGCAAGTCGACTCTATCTCTGAGCTTCATCAGTGGTACCGAAAACGATTCCATCTTCTCCTTTGAGCGAATTTTGACGTGAGACCCTACCTCCAAGTGATTTGTCGACAGGGATACATATTCTGGAAAATTAGGATAAAGCATGACGTATCCCCGAAGGTAGACAAGCTCAATAAAGTACTTTTTCCATGATCTCGTCCACTGATTTGAGCGAACGTTGGGAACGACGATTTGTGTGAGGTTGAAGGCACTTTCGGTGAAGCGCATCGCAAGATAATCGTGAAACTCCTTCCAATGCTCGGGAAAGTACAGAGCGCCCCAGCTGCAAGGGACTTGAGAGAGATACGGAGAAGAAGCTGGTGCTCCGATTGAATGTAGGATAGGCGAAACATCGAATGGTCGTCTCCCGACAACATCCAGCTCCAAATTTTTCGGCTGATAAAGGCTGATACCAAACATTTGTGGGGACATTCCTCGGTTTGAACCGTACCTTTGCGTTGCAAGTTTCAGTACTTGCGGCCCGAAAGGAAAGACCAGTACTCACCTGTACCGCAAAAGCGCCATCTTGATCCAGGCATAAAACAAGGGAGATACTTCGACATCATCTTCCAGTAACACACCGAAAGAGTCATTCGAATGCGGGAACCAAGACTCGGCGACAGCGGTGAGGAGACCGCCGTGGATGACCCGATGATGAACCCAAATACTACCATGGTTCCAATGAAAATCGCTGACTATGTTCATCGTTTCCAAGGAACTAGACTGCTCCAAGTTGATGCGGAGATCAACCTTGTCTCCGAAAAATCTTGCGTTAGATATGGAACTCAAGAGTCGAGATAGAGATTGTGGGCGATCTTTAGTTATTATACTGATGGTAATTTGTGGAATATTCCAATCTGGTGGAATCAGCAAAGGAAGACTACTGAGGCGAACGAGATCTTACCTCGCCATTCACGAGACGTCAGAGAGCTCATCCAAGTAGAGTGTTCCAGATCTACTCGAGGAATACAAATCATTGACGCGCTTGAGCATCCATCGAAGAGTTCGGCCATTTCCGATAAGGTGATCATGACCGTCGGCTGTTCTTCCATTTTTGCAACCCATTGAGCAGGAGACTCTCCGGCGGATAGAATTTGATAATATAGCGTACATAGGGAGTGCTCGAGGTGGCCAATCTTGGGTGAAATTGGACTCGGTTCGCAGAGAGCAATTTGAAGAGTGTAGCCTCTTTTTTCGAGACTACACGCTACTGGAGCGAATGATTCGAGGTCATTGATGGTCGAAAAGGTGATTCCCAACAAGATGGGGGTTTCATCCGGTAAGAGGCTGCCAGAAGGTAAGTCAACAGAAAAATCGTTGGTCCACGATTCAAATAAAGATTCAGAATCCAGGGCAAGAGGAAGTACGTCTGAGAAAGAATGGTCGCTCAAGTTACACCAGCTCATCTCCGGTTTGGTTTCTGGCGATTGAGGAAGCACTAAACCCCCGGCTCGAGTGTCTTTGATCATAAAGTTGGACAAATAAGTACCAAAGGCAGCCCATGATGTAGCGAGATGACTGGGGCGCGCTGTCAATGACTTTGGCATAACAAAAGGCGGTATAAGATAAGATGCCTTTTGGTAAGACTGAGACGGTTGTAAACAGGAAGCATTGAGAGATAAACGAAAACCTCTGGGACCTAGCAGCAGCGGAGTCACAGGAGGACTGAGAAGAGTTGTTCGGGTTTCTTGATCGAGTTTTTCCAGTCCATGCTTGTCAAGTACGAGTAACCATTCAGTTGAAGATGTGGTAGCAGCCTGCATGAGCGCCTCGCTCTCACTAGATGTAGATTGCCAGGAACGAATAGAGCAGTGGACGTGTCTTGAAAATTCGATCTGTGACATGACGGTGAATAGCTCTGCACGCAGATTTGGTATGACGTGATCTTGGGCAACCAGAAGAATTTCGTGGAGGCGAATGGATGCAGTAGGCGGATGAACGATGGGTTGGAGAATGCGGCGCAGGCTAGGAAGAGAGGTGATGGTGACAGGCAGAATCGCGGTAAGCGAGTTTTCGGGAATGGAAGATGTGTTTTCTGAGATAAAGGAGAGGTCTGATTCGATATCATTAGAGAGGCCCGAGGTACGAGTAAACGGTGATTCGCTGATGTGGTTGCGAAATACGCGTAGATAAATGAGAAGAATTGAACAACAGAAAGCAGATATTTTGAAAGAGATGCGAGGCATTGAAGGACGTGGTTCAGGTTCAAGTCGGGTAGTAGACGCGCGCCTAATGAGATCAGGAACATTACTGCGGGCGCTAATTTTTTTGGCTTGCATGGCGAATAACCAGAGCGCTGAGAGGGATGAGGCAGAGCTCAGAAGGGCAATGGCCACTTCACCAGAGAATCCTGTACAGTTCTCTGCAAGTACGAGGCTTCCATTAGTTCATTGCTCGACTCTAACTTTCTTCCGCAGTTCCTCCAATAGTTTGCTACTGTCTGGCTTCAATTCTCATGACCGTTGTCAACAAAGTATGTGTTCAGTCACAGTAGCAGCAGCAATCCTTACATTCAATCATAGTTTGTTGTTTCCGGAGCGCACTTCTCAATGAACTTCCTCCTTCTATGTATCCAGTCCTCTGTGTGTATAGCATGTGTCACGCTTGTAAAGAGACTGGGAATCATCTCTTTTCGAGCTTTTGACTGGCAAGACGCGAAGACCTGGTTCCCAATCAGCTTTATGCTCACACTAGTAATCTATACAGGCTCAAAGAGCTTGGTACGTCCAAGTCAATGTCTGTATCCTTACCTCTTTGTAACGATCGCTTCCAGCAATTCTTGAGTATACCAGTCTATACTATCTTCAAAAACTTGACGATCATTCTGATTGTACGCGCAAAACCTTGACATCTTTCTTCTCCTTCTAATATCGCATACCCAGGCTTACGGAGAAGTTATCTGGTTCGGGGGTAGAGTGACTGGACTAACCTTTGTGTCATTCATTTTTATGGTAAATTACAGCTCCTCCTTCTTGGTTTCACCCAAACTTACTTTCTTTGCAGGTTTTTTCTTCCGTCATTGCTGCTTGGTCCGACGTTTCGAATGCAATGAACGACGCGATTCCAAATGCCGGGATGGGATCCATACACGATGTGACGGGCGTCGTACAGAAACTAAATGTCGGTTACTTTTGGATGCTCGTCAATTGCTTAACCAGCGCTACCTATGTAAGTTTGTGCAGGAATATCGTGTGCAGGATGACGTCTCAATAAAAGTGTACTTCACCTTCAGGTACTTACAATGCGTAAACGGATCAAGGTTACAGGGTTTTCAGACTGGGATTCAATGTTCTATTCCAATCTCCTTTCTATTCCTGTCCTTGCCCTCTTCTCTATTGTGCTAGAGGATTGGGGCACTGAAAATCTGAATCGTAATTTGTAGGCATGTTTGTTTGACGTTTGCGCTTCTTTTCTGACATCTATATACTCTGTTAGCCCCGCAGAGACCCGGAATTTTCTTCTGACGGCAATAGCGTTCTCCGGAGCAGCAGCGGTCGGTATTTCATACACCACTGCTTGGTGCGTGCGAGTTACCAGCAGTACAACATACAGGTACGTCGGATGTTGCAATTCATTTCATGGCGATCTGATCCCAAATGCTTTTAACAGCATGGTTGGCGCACTTAATAAACTTCCCGTCGCAGCGTCCGGGATGTTATTCTTCGGTGACGCGGTCACTTTCGGATCAGTCTCTGCTATCGGTGTCGGCTTTTTCGCTGGTTTACTATACGCTGTAGCCAAAAACAACCAAAAGAAAGCAGAGAGTAGAACGCTTGGGGACGGAGTCATACCCTTGGCGAATCGGAAACCATAATATCTATCTTATACGCGGACATTACAGCACATAGATTTTTGTATTCTTAGAAAATGAAAAGGTCTCGAACCTAACCGCTTAAAGTCCGATTATCTGTCCACTCAAGTCTTCACTGCTGCTATCTCTACTCCGCATCGTCCGCGTTCAGTGTGTAGTTATCGGCCGGAAAAGTAGCGCGCCTGTTTGGCCCAATCTCGAAATCACATTTAATCCGTGTTTCAAGTTTGATTTCTCCTTTGTCTGACTTGAACCACCACCATCATGAGTTCATCTACAGCTTCCCTGCACCCGCCAAGATTGGCACCGATGTTTGCTGGCACTCCCAGTGCTCCAGGCACACCCGTACACTCTATCCAAACAATGCGAAGGAAAGCTGCTGGTCACAGCGGTCCTTTGACTAAAATCTTGGTCGCCAACCGAGGTGTAAGTTCTTTGTCTCGAAAGTGGCTACATCCACTCAAATCTCACACAGGAAATTGCTATCCGAGTGTTCAGGACTGCCCATGAACTGGCTATGCACACGGTTGCGATCTACTCGTTTGAGGATCGTCTATCTGCTCATCGTCAGAAAGTCTGTCCACGTCGCGACTGATCTTCTTCAAATTTGCTGACTTATCGCATCTCTTGGCCCCTTGATCAGTCCGATGAAGCGTATCAAGTTGGCAAAGGCCTCACTCCTGTCGCTGCATATCTCGCTCAGGACGACATCATCAGAATCGCTTTGGAGCATGGCGTGGATATGATTCATCCCGGGTATGATGTCGCTCTTTTCTTGTTTGTTCGGCCGCTCATAGACCTGTCCTGTCAGATACGGTTTCCTGTCCGAAAACGCCGAATTCGCTAGGAAAGTCGAGCAAGCCGGTATTGCTTTTATCGGACCTACCCCCGAAGCCATCGATGGGCTTGGTGACAAAACAAAAGCGCGTACTTTGGGTGGGAATCGGTTGATTTTCGCGTCTTAGAGTCGGTTCTCATGGATTCATTGTAGCTATGAAGGTCGGCGTCCCAGTCGTGCCAGGTACACCGGGACCGGTCGAGTCTTACACCGACGGGGAGTCGTTCATCAAAGAGTACGGTTTCCCTGGTGAGTGAATGATAGTTTCAACACAGCAATCAAGATGTGCTCATGCTGAAACTCTGTAGTCATCATTAAGGCTGCAATGGGCGGTGGAGGACGTGGTATGCGAGTCGTCCGTGAACAATCCGACTTCAAGACATCTTTCGAAAGGGCCGTCAGCGAAGCCAAGTCCGCGTTTGGCGATGGCACTGTCTTTATCGAACGTTTCCTCGAGCGCCCACGTCACATTGAAGTCCAAATCCTGGCGGACGCTCAAGGCAACACCATTCACCTCTTCGAACGTGATTGCTCGGTTCAGAGAAGGCATCAAAAAGTCGTAGAAGTCGCTCCTGCTACGCACTTACCCGAGGAAGTCAGACAAGCAATCTTGTCGGATGCGATCAAGCTCGCGAAAAGTGTTGGCTACAGAAATGCTGGGACGGCCGAGTTCCTCGTCGACCAGATGGGAAGACATTACTTCATTGAAATCAACCCTCGTATCCAAGTTGAGCACACTATTACCGGTAAGTAGTGCGTACTCCGGCCTCTCAATCACCTTTACGAATCACACTGCCAGAGGAAATCACTGGGATCGATATTGTGGCTGCCCAAATTCAGATTGCCGCTGGTGCAACTCTTCCACAGCTTGGTCTCACCCAGGATGCAATCACCAAGCGTGGTTTTGCTATCCAGTGCCGTATTACCACCGAGGACCCTGCTCAGAACTTCCAACCAGATACTGGAAAAATCGAAGTTTACCGTAGTGCGGGAGGAAACGGAGTACGACTTGACGCTTCTTCCGGTTTTGCGGGAGCCCAGATTACCGTGAGCGCTTCCCTCGGCCGACATCTGATTTCAATCTGAATTGTGTGGCGTCTTTCCAGCCTCATTATGACAGTTTATTGGTGAAATGTAGTGTTAGTGGAACGACCTATGAGGTTGCCCGTCGGAAGATGCTTCGTGCTCTCGTTGAATTCCGTATTCGTGGGGTCAAAGTCGGTGACATTCGCCTTTACTTTGTCCCACTCCCTGATTTTTTTTGTAGACGAACATTCCATTCCTGTTCCGTCTTTTGACTCACGATGTTTTCATCGGCGGAAAAACTTGGACTACGGTAAGTCGCTGAGTTTCAAGGTATGTGTATCTAGGTACTCATCTTTGCCGTATGTATCCAGTTCATCGATGATACGCCCGATCTCTTCAAGCTCGTTCAAAGCCAGAACCGAGCTCAGAAACTCTTGGCATACTTAGGCGATCTTGCTGTTAACGGCAGTTCCATCAAAGGTCAAATGGTAGTTGTTTTTATCCTGGACTTTTTTTTTTGTCGAAACTCATCAGTGTGCAGGGTGAACCTGGTTTGAAAGAGGAAGTTGTCATTCCAAAATTGAAGAACCGTGAAGACCCTAACGGACCTCCTCTTGACACGACCTTCCCCTGTGAGATCGGATGGCGAAACATTATTGTAGAGAAGGGACCTGAAGCGTTCGCGAAAGCCGTTCGTGAATACCCTGGCACTCTTATCATGGACACAACTTGGCGCGATGCCCACCAGTCTCTTCTTGCTACACGACTGCGCACAATTGACATGGCTAACATTGCTAAAGAAACGAGTTATGCGCTGGCCAACGCGTACAGTTTAGAATGCTGGGGAGGAGCTACATTCGACGTTGCAATGAGGTTCCTGTATGAAGATCCTTGGGAACGACTGGTGGGTTCCTCATGCAGTGTGGATTCTTACGTTTGGCTGACCGCTACCATTTCAAACTCAGCGAACCCTCCGTAAACTTGTACCTAACATTCCATTCCAAGCTCTTGTCCGTGGTGCGAATGGTGTCGGATACACTAGCTACCCGTACGTTGAGCCAAATTCCCACTCGCTGGCCTGGCTTGTGACTGACAGACTTCCGTAGTGACAATGCCATTTACGACTTCTCCAAGAAAGCCGTTGAAAACGGTCTTGACATTTTCCGAGTTTTTGATTCGCTGAACTATATTGGTAAGAGGTCTTCTTACTTGAGCATTGACCGCTGCTCATTTTACGTCACTAGAAAACGTATGTCTTCTTTTGGCAAATCTTTGATAGCGGTATGTCGAGCGTTTCTCCTTCTAGATGCGACTTGGCATAGATGCCGCCAAAAAAGCTGGCGGTGTTTGTGAAGCGGTCGTGTGCTACAGCGGAGACGTCGCAAGTCCCAAAGAGACCAAGTATACCTTACAATACTACCTTGACTTCGTCGATCAGTTGGTTCAGGAAGGCATTCATGTCCTTGGTGTCAAGGATATGGCAGGTCTGTTAAAACCTGAGGCAGCTAAATTGTAAGGCGTTCAAGGTCTCTCTTCGTGTTCTTTTGCCAATTTGCATGATTGACAGGCTCATTGGCGCCATTCGAAAGAAGCACCCTGACCTTCCAATTCACGTTCACTCCCACGATACTGCAGGCATTGCTACTGCCAGTATGCTCGCCGCTGCTGCGGCCGGTGCTGATGTTGTTGACGTCGCTATTGATAGTAGGTTTTTCGCAGAGATATTCAGTCCGCCGCTGGTTCTCAGAACCCCTGATTTTTAGGCATGTCGGGTTTAACCTCTCAGCCGTCGATGGGTGCGGTTTGTGGGGCTCTAGAGCAAACTTCGCTTGGGACTGGTATCCGATATGAGGATATCCAAGCTTTGAACTTGTACTGGAGCCAAGTTCGCGTCTTGTACACCTGCTTCGAAGCGAATGTTCGGGCTTCAGATTCTAGTGTATTTGACCACGAGATGCCTGGCGGTCAGTACACTAATCTGATGGTAAGCAATGCACCTGTGATCGTGTTCGCCTTTGATACCTATGTTTTTGCCTGCAGTTCCAAGCTTCTCAGCTTGGCCTCGGAACTCAATGGACTGGTGACTTCTTTATTTTTGGTAAAAACCACAGCATTAACACCGTTATCCAGTGATAAAACAGAAGTACATCGAAGCCAATGAGCTTGTAAGTTTACAACGTGCTTGAATTAGGGCCATCCTTTTTGACGAAATTTTATCTCCTTAGTGCGGTAATGTTATCAAGGTTATTTAGACTGTTTTTGGTCGACTACTGCATCCGCTCAAATTCCCATAACTAGGTTACTCCTTCGTCCAAGGTTGTGGGAGACTTTGCACAGTGGATGACTTCAAACTCGCTCTCGAAAGAAGACGTTCTGAAGCGAGCAGAATCCCTCGACTTCCCCTCTTCCGTGGTTGAATTCTTCCAGGGTTACCTAGGACAGCCAGTGGGAGGTTTCCCAGAGCCGTTGCGTACTCAGGTGATTAGAAACAAACCAAGAATAGATGGTCGTCCTGGTGCTACGATGGAACCGCTGGACTTCAAGAAGATCAAAGCGGAGTTACGCGCGAAGTTTGGCAAGCACATTACAGATGCCGACGTGACGTCGTATGTTATGTACCCTAAGGTTGGTCTTTTGCATCAAGGTGATTACGCTCATCTTGCTGAGATCAGATATCATAAGGTCTTTGAGGAATATCAAGGCTTTATTGAGAAGTTTGGTGATCTCAGGTAAGTTTAGACAACATTCACGGGAGAAGCTCAGGGGTCTATGATTTTCACTGAACCGAATTATACAGTGTTGTTCCTACTCGATATTTCTTAGGCCGTCCCGATATCGGCGAAGAGATGCACATCTCTATAGAAAAAGGCAAGACCCTAATCATCCGTCTTATGGCCGTTGGACCTGTCGTGGAAGGTCGTGCGCAACGTGACGTCTGGTTCGAAGTGAATGGAGAGGTGATATTCTACTACTCAAATCACTTTACCCCATCCATCTTATCACAAGTTTAGGTTCGGGCAGTGTCAGTCGAAGACAAGAACTCGGCAGTAGAGACGGTATCGCGGGAGAAGGCAACTTCGGATCCCGGGTCCGTTGGTGCCCCAATGTCTGGTGTCGTTGTTGAAGTGCGGGTGAAAGAGGGCCAAGAAATCAAAAAGGGTGATCCCGTTTGCGGTAAGTGTTCACCCATCTCCCTAGCAATCTGTAGCTAAACGACCGCTATATTCTAGTCATGAGTGCAATGAAAATGGAATCTGCCGTCACTGCACCTGTGTCTGGTCATGTCAAGCGTGTCGTAGTTCAAGAAGGTGCGCAGTTTTGCATCTGACTTGGGCGCAGATTTAACTGATTATTACCTGAATAGGTGATTCCATCAACCAAGGAGATTTGACGGTCGAAATCGTGCATTAATGTGAACTTGAATAAATCATGTCCTGCATTGCTAGATAGTTTTGCGCTGAAGAAATTGTGTAACATATTATCAACTTTTCGTTACTCTAATCGCGTAAAGGATAAATTCTTCTGAAAACTCTCATTTGTTGTAAAAAACTAGACATCAAATTCATCTTATTAGAAGTACAACATGTACAGCGTCCCTAGGCGTCCACTGCTGGGATTCATTTCCGGCGGCGCCGTATATATCATGCCGTGTCCTTCAAGTGCTCTAACATTTTCAAATGTAATTCTTGCACAAGGTCCTAAAGATTTGGGAAAATCAAATTTGTTGAAAAACTTCAAGTAGTTTGTTTTGACTAGCCTTTGCTGGCACAATGCGATTCATCGAGCCTACACCTGTGCCTGCCCAAACTAGGAACCTGCTTTGATCTTGACGTTGGATACCTTCTTTGAATTTTGCTTGGAGAACTTCCAAGTTTACTCCCTTTTCAAAGTCGGAAACAGTGTCTAAAAAACAAAACGTTAGGGAAATTTGAGCTAGAATAATCTTTACCCATTACCGCGACGTTGAAATATGCCACTTTCGTGGTGCCAAATGGACTCGAGGTAGAGTCGCAAGGTGGGATGGGTAACACAAACTCACCATTTCGCAGACCTCTTCCATCAACGCCTTTCGGCCAATCCGTGGTTCCTCTAGCATAATCGAACGCCATAGTTCTGACGGCATCCTCCGACCGAGCCGCTATCAATGCCTGTCTCTGAGCATCTGTATATTTGCTCTCTGGGGTAAGCAGGAAACGGGTGCCCAAAACAGCTCCGGAGGCACCGCGAGCAATCTGTGAAGCGATGTCTGCTCCGTTGGCGAGACCTCCTGCAGCCACAATGATAGGTAGTTGTGAAGAACCCGCGAAACGATCTAGAACGGTTTGCAAAAGCTCAGAGAGCGGTGGAGCATAATCGCCACCATGCCCTCCTGATTCAATGCCTGACAAAGTGACTTGAATCAGCATTGAAGCGTAGAGTACATAGAGAAAGATCACCTTGCGCCACAATAACATCTGCTTTAAAATCTTCTACAGCACGAACAGCTTCTTCCACAGAGTTTATCAAAACAAAAATCAAAGGAGTCTTCTTCCCTTGCGGTGCATTCTCCCTTACGTATCGAATCCACCTTCCGAGATCGTTCCCAAAAGCGAACCAATGGGCTTGAACATTCGAAGCTAGCGCCGTGTTTAACACAGACTCTGCTTCTTTCGCAGGAAGTTTATCCAGCATCCACGCAAGGTAACCGACTCCGATTGGTAAGGTATCACTTTCCGTGACCTTGGACTCAAGAAGTGAGCGTGCAAGAGGCAGTTCGGACATGTGTACATGAGCTAGAAAACCGAGTCCGCCTCCATTGGTGACTTGAGCCGCAAGTGCTCCTGCAAGTACATGGATCAGAATGGACTGTTAGCGCAAGCTAATAGACTTACCCCCGCTCACACCAGCCATTGGGGGAACGATCAAGGGAGTACGAATACCGAGCAATTTGGTCAAACGGGCTACAGCTGCAGGATAATTCATCTTGGAGGGAAGATCAGCGGAAGGAAATGTAAGTGACCCCTTTTATTGCTCAGTGCCCGCGAATATACCCGACAGTGAGAAACGCTGAAACATTCGTCGGACTCGGAGTCGGATGCGGATGTTATGGCTGCGAGAGCTGGGCGGAACGGGTGTAGGATATCCGTATTGCTCATTTGTCACGTGATTATAAATCCTGCGAAAAAAACTTTTTTGAATCGAAGGACTTTTCAGCTCGACCGCCTTGAAATCCATGCCCGACTCGTTCTTCACGTCCAACAAGCCACGGAAAAGAAAGCGTACAGAGCCTTCGTCGGTGACAGGTTCGTCTCAAGCCAAAAGGACGCGACATTCATCAAATTTAGCCTCTAAAACGAGTGCCAATGCCAAAAAGCCTGGTAAAACGAAAGGCAAACAACTCGATGAGGACCTTGGCTCAGACCAGACGTCGGACGCTGCAGATGATGATAACCTGATCGCTCCTTCAGATCTGGAGGATGGATCAGAAGAGGAAGATGACCCAGATGAAACTCCTGCAGAAAAACGGCTGCGTTTGGCTCAGCTATATCTCGATGGCGTGCGAGAGGATCTAGCGGGCACTTCAGGCGATTTTGACGCTGCAGAAATTGACAGAGAACTGATATCAAGTAGATTAAGGGGAGCACAGTACCAAGGGAAAGTTCATCTGTTCGTGGCAGATGAATTCGCTGGAGGTAGTTCTTCTCAATTGCGGGTGAAGGGCCATCGGTTTTCCTGCACAGCGGCTGTAGCATCTCCTATTGCTTCGTCTTCTACAACGCCGGGATACTATCTCTTTACAGCAGGAAAGGAAGGCCATATATTCAAATGGGACCTGCAAAACGGGAAAAAACTCGGAGCGATGTATAAGGTCAAGCCAGACCATGGCAAAGGCAAAGGGAAGGCCAATACGAACTTGACCACCGGTCATACTTCTACTATCACGTCCCTGGCAGTAACAACGGATGGTACTTATCTTGCTTCAGGGAGCATGGATAAGTGTGCGGGCGTGTGGGATGCTAGAATCTGTCGGTGGATTACCGGTTTTACTCACAAGGATAGCGTTTCGGTACGTTTCAAACTTCAATTATTCATGCAAAGCTAAACGAGTATTCTAGTCACTTTCCTTTCGAACGAACACAAATTCCGCATCAGCCTCTTCTTCCGCCCACACACTATATACCGCTTCTTTTGATAGAACAGTGAAGCTTTGGACTCTGCCCGCTGTTCCTCCTTTACCTTCCGTCACTTCGGATTCTAACATCAAGGATTCTCCCGTTTCTTCACAAAACATGGGATATATAGAGACCCTATTTGGCCATCAGGATCGGATCCTTGCCTTAGATTGTCTCCCTTCTTTACCAAATTTGCCCCCGATATCTTCAAGTTTTTCTGTGCGGCCACCACTTACCACAGCCAACCCAGCCAATACTCCTGCTGCTCCTACAGCAGCTGGAAAACTCCTCAGCCACCCTCGTCATTCCCTTTCTACTCCCGCCGAAACGCTGCTTACTGTCGGTGCACGCGACAAGACTGCTCGATTCTGGAAGATTCCGGAAGAGACCCAGCTCGTCTTTCGTGGCGGCGGAGCAACATCCTCCGGCGCTTCAGGTCAGGGCACAAAATCAAAACGAGATAAGCTCCGGGATGTACTTGAAGGAAGGATGGATGCTCTCGCTTCTGGCGACGAGGATTCTGAAGACGAAAATGGTAAAGGGCCGAACAAGAAGGCAGGTAATCACAGATATATAGAGGGTTCCCTTGAATCCATCGCAATGATCGACGAAAATATTTTTCTCACTGGAGGGGACAGCGGTTCCATCTGCTTATGGTCAACCTCAAAGAAGAAACCTATCTTCACATTCGGCGTCGCTCACGGAGTTTATGATCCCTTTGAAAAAGCTGAAGAAAAGGTCAATGGGGATGAGGGGGAAAGGGATGATATCAAAATTCCGCCTCACCCGCGATGGATCACTGCCCTCGCATCGCTCCGATATTCAAATCTTTTTGCCAGTGGTAAGTGTTGCTATTGCGGTTTGAATCATGTGCTCTCGCAACTTTCTGTTTAAGCTTCCTTACTATTGCAACGATTGCTTCTTCTTCTAAACTTGAGGCATAATTTATCCGTGTCTCATCGGTATTTTTCGTTCTTTCTTGTTTGGCAATAATTCAATCACTTTCAAATTTTCTGGATGTTTTCAATTTATTACCTGGGTCTAACCCTTTATTCAGGTTCTTACGACGGCTATATCCGGTTGTGGAAATTATCGTCCACGTCTTCCAAGAAGAACTCTGAAGGTCAACTGTCAGCGTTTTCTCTTCTCTCCACGATCCCTTGCGCTGGTGTAATAAATTCGTTGCAATTCGTCGTCCCTGAGGAGAACTTCTGGGTCGGCGCAGACTGGGCATTCTCCGCAACGAATTCATTGAATACTGTGACCTTTCAAACAAGCCATCCTACTGCGCCGACACAGCGTAGTCCCCATGCTAGACCGCTTCTTCTCATTGCTAGTGTAGGCCAAGAACACCGGTTCGGTAGATGGGTTAGCATTAAGCGACAGAAGATTGAGTCTCTTCCTTTACCAAGCTCGGGACGCCTGAACAGCCGAGACCAGGACACACTGATGGATTCAGAACAAGTGAACGGAGCGGGTGGTATCCATATGGACGTGTTAGAAGCGAAAGAAGTTCCCATTCGCAATGGTGCTGTGGTCTGGGCATTGTTTCCACAGGGCTGGGGCGAGAAATGACTGTCTTGGTGTGGGAAGTTGAGCTGAAGGTATGCTGGAATTAAAAGTATCGTATAGCATCTACAACATTGAATATAGAAACAGAGCCGCACGTTGCTGCATTCATCATCAAGTAGATGACCAGGGTCCTATTTTTTTTTTCTTGGGCCTGGATAAGAGTCGGTAATTCTGCTATCAATATCGCTCGCTTGGAAACTTCCGGACCCAGTGCTGTCAGAGCTATGTAGATAACCGACATTTCAGGAGGCTGACCCTTGAAGTTCCTCTGCCATTAACTTGGCGGTATTTTGTGGTATCCTGATTTTGAGAGTAATTGATGTCCTACAACTACAAGGTATACCTGCTGACGAGGACGAATAGGGACTAATACATAATACTATGTAAGTTCTTGATTTACATAAACCGTCTTCTTCTCAGTTCATCATCCTCTCTGGAACTTGTGAAGTCTCTAGATCCTTCCTCCCGCCGTACCTTCGCAGGTAGCTATTGAATAACAATGAAAAGCATTGAACGTAGTCAGACGTGCGTCGGGCGGGCCAAATGTGTAGTTAAACTGAAGAGATTGGCTATATAACCTCAGATCTTAACCTGTCGTCGTCGTCCCTCAACGTGATCATCTGTAACTAGACTATACCAGAAATATCCAGCACCCTAATGAATTGAACCTGGGCTTCAACCTAAATAGTAAGTCTTTGTTAAGAAAAACACCTAAATTCCGCAGAAAAAAATTTTAACGCGTGTCAGATTTAGTAGTGCCTTACTATTTGCGCTGCTGGCATTGAACACGTACGCTGTCGCGGACTGGCCTTGGCCACAGTGGATCTAATCTCGGAATCGCTGAAGCCACAAAAAACCGTTTGCTGTGCGCGCTCAATGTCGCTTCCTACGAGCCTTAATTCAGATATTGCGACAATTTCGGGCCCGTCGGTGGTTGAACGCCTTGAAACCCCTGCAATTTGAGCGGGTCCCTGTGGTGATGGCGCATCACAGCGGACTCCCCCAGCCAGTATCTACCACTGCCCAGAATGCGCAACGAGGATTACCTACTGAGCTCTCTCTGGACTTCAAGACATCGGCGTACTCAAGAGAATTTAAGCCCGCAGTCAGTCAGTCAGGAGGTTCTCGAGGTGAGCAAATTCTCGCCTACAGTAGGAGTTACGAGCAGTATCTGTCGTCCTGTTCACTTGCTCAAACTGCCCTAATAGGTTAGTGCAGAGTCCCAATTCACAGTTGTTTGGCGTTTTCATTTGTTGGTTGAATACATCAGTACGTACCACTCTTCAGATCTGAAGCGATGAGCGTATCTCTATGAAAGGCCAAACAGAGAAAGAAATCTGTGAAGTCGGGAGCGGTGCGGTTCCTTCGAAGCCGATCCTCCATATCTGCGTCCTAAGGTACAATGATTGGCATTTGCCATTAGTTCACTTGCAGCAAGGTTAGACTTAAGGCTTCTCTGTGATATGGAACAGCGCAAGACTCAATTCTTCTTTCGTTCGTCTGCGGCATCTGATCAGACATGAATACTTCTCACAAAAGGCTTATTTCGAGAAACCAAATATCCAGATCTTCGACTTTTCCTTTTTTTCCTGTATCGAATTTCATGATAATCAGCCAGATTATAGTTTGCTATGATACTACAATACAACTCAAATCATGGGATAACGCCACTGGGAATGTGGTGAGCTATCTGATATGGGTTAGCTGCTCTTCATGGCTGCAGCCACTGGCAGGACTCGGGAGGCGTTGAGACGGACAGGTCATACTTCCTCTATAGACTGGACTGCTGCTTGGCATCGGTAACGAGATGCTGGCATGCAACATGACTCGTCACTTGGACTAAACAAGTCGTTGTAGTCATGGATGAGAATTGACTAAATACATATGTGCATAGGCCTCGAACAACTCCTTTTGCTGCAAATCTAACGCCGTTGTGAGATCTATATTCTACGGTAGGTAGCGGCATGCATACATAACAAGTTTGATCTGTTTGTTCTGTCTCTACTGATCATGAAATCTCGTCAGGATGTCCACAAAACCACTCAAACTCCATCTGACACCGTGACGGAAGCGCTAAAGACATTGATATTGACAACGAAATTTCTGAAATATGATCAAGCGTGGGTTTCAATGAGATGTGGTCAGCGCGGTCTATGGTGAGAAGCTGTTGAGTGAAAAAAAAAAAGTGTACCTTTCTCTGAGTCGTCGACGCCCAGGGCATTCGATCAAAATATCTTCGAATTCGCGGGCTGGAAATGAACGTGGGACCTGCGGTTATGCATCTCTTAGACTGATGCGCCTCCCACACGACATACTCTCGCTCTGCGTGTGCAAGGCACGACCCATCCCGAGGTCTGTTCCCACTCGGATCAGAATGTGGCGGGAAAATAATGAATAACATTCCAAACGTACGAAGAGTAGGTGAACGCGTACCTGAGTATGTGAAAGTTGCTTCTTCTAGGTCAGTCTTCGTGTACGCGAGCACGATTTGGAAGGACGTAATCGTGGATTCAGCTTTCTGATCTAAGGATTCAAGCCTTTAAGGGCAGGCAAGATCTGTGAGTTACTGGAAACTCAACTACCCTTACCGTATACATTTTGTTTAATTGGTAGCGTCATTGTATTGGTAGTATCAGTCTCTTCGCGCGTCCACCGTCGTATCCTCTCATGTCTCAAGCGAAGTTCAAGTCCGAGGCGCGACGATGGTGCGTAGAGTTGGTCAAATGCTAATGGCTTGGCAATAAATGAAGGTGGTTTGCACAAGTGGCTACTGCGTGTATACCGAAAGGACTCCGGCGCAGAATGAAACAGAAATCAATGACGAGAAGGAGTAAATTTCGATGCATATAACTTGAGTATGCTGAGTAAATATCTAATTCAAACGGAGCAAAACTATTTCTAGGAACGTAGGTACAGTCGCGAGAATGAAACGCAACGAGTATGCAGAAACAGCGCAACATTTAGCCTCTACGCAGGAAAGGTGAGCAGCTTCAGCGAGTCGCCGCTTTCACTGCAGAAAGTGTATTGAAAATGAACAGTAAAAGAGAGGAAACAGTGAGACCTCAGAGAATCAGCAGTCGTTTTCATTTCATTCGTTGTTTATTTCGACTCGTTGACGGTTCTGATTAATATCTATTACGCGGTTCCGAGATGCTCTAAGCTTGCAGCTTACAGCGATGAGCGAAACTACCCATGACCCAATCACCTCCTATCGGTATCAGTCACATTCGCAGTTTGTTTTTTCCGGATCCGGTACTTCAAGACAGGACCTCAAAACTACAGGGCAGATTTGCTGGCAGGCGCCACCCAATACCTTGTCCATCTGCTGACTGGCAGGTCGGATACCGCTCCGGCTCCGACCTCTAGAAAGGCGGTATTCATGGTTCAGAGCAATCCCGCCAGATATCTTAGATCCATGCTGGATGCTCACTACGACGCTCTAAGGCAGTTATTGTGACTAGGTCGGTTCAGTGTACGAAACTGCTCTGCCATTGTTCTGCCCATCCATTGTGCCTTTATTTGGTAACTTCAGATCGTCAAGCGTTCGCGGCGGATCTACCACCTGTCTTCTAGTAGAAACGATTTCTGGGACTTGTTCAGGGAGATTCTAAAAAGTCATGTAAGCAGCGGAAAAAAGAGGGCGTCCTTTCGGCTTACACACAATACCTGCGACATAGCGTGCACTCTGAAAATTAATTAATCACCTCACGTTAAGAGGTCCGTCAACTATTAAGCATAGTTGCACATTCGCGACGTCAAGTTTCTAGCACGAGTTCTTGCAGCACAGTCGACGCAGTGGGTACACCAAACGCTGAAAATTTACAGGTACATCGGAGCTTTGAGAAAGTGCTGCTTCTTCCGTTCTTGCCTTGCGCTGCAAGAACGGTGTTGAAGCCTCTAGTCGGATGGATTAATCTTTCAGTGTGCGCCTTCTGATGAGCTGCAACCTCGGCTAGGATCTTGAAAGGGATATTTGAGTGATGCTATCAAAGCCTAACGATCACCTACCCCCTTCTCTGCTGTTTTGCCGCATCGAGGGCGCAAAGTCAGAGCTAAATTGGTGCCCAGACCAGAATCGACAGTGAGGTGCGGAGAATTCAAACTAAGATGTATGATGACGGTGAGGGATTTTGAGGTGTAGGTAAAGTGGAGCCGACCGGTGAATGTAGGACTGAGTAAAAATGCTTCCACTGCCAGCGAAACGGAAAATTGAATAAAAAATTATCGGTGGCGGATTTGCACCCTTGATAGTACACTGAACTGCTTGCGCAGTAGTGACACCATACACGAGCAATATACTCTTCGGGCGCGACGACGAGTCGCTCCCACAGAGGCAATCCCAGGAAGCATAAATCAAGGCCAAAATAAAATATACCTTTTAGAGCGATGTTCGTAAGTTTGACGATTGACTGAGTGCCGCCGACAGAGGCTTGCAAGGAGTAATTCTCGCCTAGGAATCATGTTTACTGCTTGTAGACTTTGTCTATTTTGGATAACTGCGATCTCAGAGAATGCAGTGCCAAAGGTCCAAATTTGTTTAAAGGAGGTTTAAAACCGCCACCGCGTCCCTTTGAGAGATGAATTTGTTCCAAGAAGGGTGTTGATATAACCGGCGGAGATTCCACAGAATCAGCCAACCTTAATCGCATTATGAAACCGGTTCCCCAAATAACTGTTGGGCCCTTGCTTCTAGATGGAGGGAAATTACTAAAGAAGTTTGTTCTATGAAGCGAGAAGGAATACTTGCCATCACACTTGAAAACCTTTTTTGCGTGCTGCATAGCGACGAATGGACGGTCCACACGAGTAGTGGCCAGCGTTGTATTCAACAGCGAGAAAGCTGATGCAGATCATATGTATGTCAGAAATGGGATGATGGACACTCAAAGTCCCTCGGTCAATCAATTGCTGAACCGCGAGACCTTTACACCCAATTGTACTGCTAACGACGATCTGATTCCAAGTTTCAATTTGTTGAACACTTTCGAGAAAAAGGTTTTATGGGAGATGATCAATCAGCAGCGACTGTGAGCATGCAACCAGGGTACTTTGCCCGGTGGTTAGATTACAATTTTACAACTCCGCCCGACTGTTCCATCGGGCCAAGCTTTATGAACGCGAATGCATGCAGCACACTGGCGACAAATGTAGTCAGCGTATGCCACACGACGCATAAGTGGGGAACAGAAAATCATCACCGAGTTCATACCTTTGTGTTTTCGGGTGCGATTAGGGGAACAAAGTTTAAGCCTGACACCTAGCGGTCTGTGTTTAGTCGTCACTGGAGCGCAGAGGCCTAATTCGGAGCAAGCCACTAAAAGCATGAGAGGGCAGATTGCGTCTGAAATCATATCACGTTTTAAAAAAAATTTTACAAGAGGCTTCTTTGTCGACGTCGAAAAGGTTCAATTGAAAAAATAGATGCACTAGAACGAGCAGACTTACACGCAGACATGACTCTCTTGCTAAAAAAGGTAAAATAATATGCAAAAAAGAAGAGAGAATGGGAAGATGGATGACCTGTGAAAAAAAAAACCTTTATTCTCTGCCATCCTATAGGCTGCGATTGAACAGTCTCGATGATTCGACGCAGTTTCTTTGGCAAGCGGAGTAACGGAGCTTTTGTGGATGAATCAGAAACGCTGGCCCTCCGAGGAGGTTCTGCCGTTTCTTGATTTTCATACTCGGGGACCGGCTAACACTTGTACATAGTCATCTTATTTCCTCGGTACAGCACTTTGCTGGGTGCTTGTACATAGACACGGAGACAAGGAAGCCGCGAATGCTTTCGGCTCCCACTGATTCGACATACCAGTGACAGCGACAACGAACACAGTGCAGACAGCGGCGACTTTTTGCAGGAAGATGAGTGAGCTCATCAGCACACCTAAATCTCTGGTATAAAGCGACGGGACCGGCCAGAAGAGCTCAGTACACCAGAGTCTTCTAGACACGTCTGCGCAACGGAGTGCTCGATAGAGTTACCAGCTCGAGATCGGATAATAAACGTTTAATGATACTTTTTTTGAATTCTCATTCTCATTAATTTTCAAGGGGTTGAAGCGTACCCTGTGAGCAAGGAAATGAAAATCAGACCAAAGTTCAGAATAACAGAGATGAATCAATTGGCGTGAGTGATTGAAAATATATATATATGTATGTACATTCAATGGGAAAAAGATCTTCGACGCCGCCGCCGCCAGGCGGACGTTACGACGTCGTGGTCGAAGATCTGACGGACTCAATACTCTGGATAGAAAGGAACAGAGACGAGCCCTCGTTTGGCTACCAAGCTTTAGACAGACCGACAACCAACATTCACAAGACTAATTTGGTCAAGACCTGGGAAATGAGAAAAAAAGATAAGGAGCAAAGCGAAAAAAAAAAAGAAGGCACCAAAGAAGAGATCTCGTCAGATCTTCGAACAACAGCCTTAGCCTGAGCTTGCGTGAAAAAAAAAAGACAACAGATGCCAACAACACATCCTATTGAACGAAGAAAGTGTAAACTGTATACGTTACAAGCCAAGCTATGTAGGGAACATCAGAGGACAGGCTACAATAAGGAGATGCCTTAACGACATGGGACATAAAAATGACATAGGGGGGCCGATGGATGGCTTTGGGGGCTCAAGAAAGAAAAAAAATCACGGTACCCCAATGACTGGCATTGGGCAAAAGCATGATTCTATAGGTTCTGATTTTCGTGGATTGAGTGCGGCAAGTGAATAAGAACAAACAGATCAGGTCGAGCTATTCTAGTGCGTGAGAGAATGCCTGCATGCTTCGATGTTTCGATGGAAATGATATATGGATGAAATGATATGCGACCGTACAGCTGGTCTTTGGGGAGGGGGGTAAAGCGAAGAGAAGGAGATCCGGCGATTGCAGAGGATGGATGAGATAGAGTAGTAGAGGTGGGGAGGAGAGGGAGAAGGAGAGAATGTATGATAGTATATACAGTTGGTCTCGACTCTGTGGCCGAGATGCCAAGTTTTTTTTTTAATGGGTACCTAATTAGGATAAAATTGTGGGAAAATATATGGTAAATAAATTTTGTAAGATTTCCAAAAACGAGTCTAGGTCGATCGTGAATCTTAATTGAATTCCTGGGAAGCTGTTCTTCAAATTCTTCCATCCTATATAGACCGTCCTTCCACCGCGCTTTCATGTCCATTTCATTCTTTGGCCTTATCCACCATACGGTCATTCCCTTTCCTCCTCATCATCCATCACAATGAGCTACTCTGCCGTAGACGTCGATTGGTGCTTGAGCTGCAACAAACATCTTGTATGTTTTCTGTAACCTTCGCCCCCAACGCTTTTCTTACTCTTCCCTCAGGATATTCCAGGCAGCAGCTACTGTCTCCAGTGCCAACCTTCTCCATCACGCCAGATCTTTTCTTTAGGCTTTCAGGACGAAAGCGAAGGCTCAGATGAAGACGAATGTATAATCCAAGTCAAGGATACTAGTCCAGCCAAAGGCATCGCTGCCTGGGCCGCGAATGTTCCCTCTGGCGCTCCACCAAATCATCCTTTTTCTATTCCCTACCACTCTTCTTCGCAGCCTAAACTCCTGCGTCCCCAGTCATCTCGACCCGTTCCTCCAGCTTTATCCATGTCCGAATCAACTTCCACTTCTATCCCTCTCAGTACTCCCCCTTCCGCTCCTAGAAACACTTCTATGCTCTCATCATTTGCAAACCACGTCCGAAGTTTTGTCGCTTCGCCAGCGGGGTTACCCGTTGGCAAGCCAAAGACAAGGTCGAGAATTCACAATCTATCCTCTACTATCCACCGTCTTCACAATCACAATTCGGCCTCTTCCGTTTTTTCCGAACAAGACGAACCTGAGGATGGTCCTACTCTCTCCCCTACCGACTCTCTGTACGACGAAATGGAGGGTCTCTGGTGGGTCACCGAATCCGACTACTCGTCCGACTCGTCCCCGGTCCTCAAAAAGAGCTCAGCCCAGCTCATTGCTACTTCGGCGACTCGGAGGGACGAAGACGATTGCGATTTCTTCTACTTCCAGCCAAAAGTCCTCCCTATTCCTCACGAGATCTCATCCCGTTTGTCCAAAGTAGAATGGGACGACGACGATGAGATCAAAATGGAACAAGGTCGGAGGCCTCGGGGAAGGCAGGTTAGATAGAGTCACACTCTGTCCGCCTTCGTCTTCGTTCTGCTCTTTCTTTCTTGCTCTCAACGACACACTCCATTCGTCAGCACCTCATGCACTCCTGTAATACTATGTTTATCTCTTTTTTTCTTGCTCTTTCCTTCATACTAGACGGCATTTCTTCATCTCGCATTGCTCTCAAAAAACGCGCGGACTTGACAACACCCTTTTTTTTTTCTCGATCACCATCATTTTCCTAATCCGAACCCTCCCATCAATTGTTGTTGTCCAATCTGCCTATCCATGCTCCGCACAGCAGCATCCACCGTTCATTTATCTGTTTTGCATCATTAGCATCGCATGTCTTTTGTGCTTGTATCACCTCAAAATTTTCTTGCGCCTACACATTGCATAATGTTCGTACCCCGACCGCACTTATATATCTTGGTGTTCATTACACATTCTCTACGGTACGAATCCCACGACATTCTCTTGCCCTACTCTTGCACTTTTTGTACATCACTACATTCGAAATCTCCCTTCTCTCTACTTAGACGTTTCGGTAGCATACCTGCGCTATTATAAATACATATTTTGCGCACTACATTGTACACAAATTCAAACTGAAAAAAGCTGCATTGTTCATATCATTGTGTGTCCCAGTAAGAGCTTAGCATGAGGTGTGAATGACAGTGTGTGGCGTACTGCAACTTTTGACTACTGATGTCTTGCCTGTTTGACTCACCTGCTCAACTAGGGCTTCTCGGCTGATCACTACTCTGTCTCTGACATCAAGCCGCAATCTTTCAGGGTGCTTCTGCCGTAAACACTTGTGTCTTCTAGGTGGAGTGTACTTGACTTATGTGGAGTGGGCACAGTATCATGATATCATACTGATATCATGGTTCCGAGTTGGCCATGTACTGTGCAGGTGCATAATCATAATCGGTTTAAAAATGATATTCTTGGGAGTTGAGCCTTGGTAGTGGGTCAACTCAGTAAAAAAAACTGGGATATCAATGATACAAGCTGGCCCTGATATCTTGAGAATAGAATCTTCAAGTTGCGTAAATATTTGGAATTGGTTTATGGCACAGAGCAGTGGAACAAAATGAGGGTAGCTGCCCTCAGTTGGGATGGAAAATGCTTGAGAAACTGGACAAGCCTTGAGCATATGTATCCAGTTATTGTGGGTAATATTGTGCAATACTACCTTGTAAAGTTGCAGTTTCCAGGTTGCAGATATGTAGCATGTATGTGTCCCCCAGAATTGAAAAAACAATTTGGAAGGACCCTTCTGGGATAATCCAAGACACGATTCCAGCGGCATCAGAGGCAAGTGATTGGAATTGAATTGAACACTACTCCTGAGTCTTTGGACTCAAGAGATAATTTAGAGAAGTGTTACCCGTGTCAGGATGTGTACAGTTGTGCTGAATTAGCCCTGCTGTATAGATGGCTCGCGAAAGGGATAATGGCGCCGGAACAAGGTCTTTTCGTGGGACATTGACGCGCCCCATGACAAGACTCAATGGTCGTGCGAAATCGAAACATGAAATTCTTCGCTCTCAATGTGATACAAGTCAAACATTCAACATTCAACGTTCAACATACCCGCCGCTGGAATCTGGATTAGACATTTAGCTCAGTCGCTGCATTACATTAGGCGACAGGGTAACACCAAGATCCAAAATTATCGACTCAAGCTGCCAGATTCACTAGATTTTGAAGGCTGTGAAAATTAACTTTATACACTTGGTTAATTAACTGTTCGCGGGCTGGCGCTGCCATCACCCCTGTCGGTATGCAGTGGTAAGTGCGGTATCTTCATTAGCTTGTGGGTGGTGGCAGCTGTGGTCATTCTTTCAATCAGCTTTCAATAGTCGGGACTCGGTAGACGGCTCCCAATCTCAAACTTTACACCCGGATGCGACGATTTAGTTTAATTCGAAGCAATTTTTAGATATTGAAAGGAAGGACCATGCAATACGTGCCTCAAGACGGATTCGCACCTAAATCGAGCTTCCAGCTTGGCACGCTCGAGCTTTACTGGCATTTTACTTCGACGTAACACTTCCCTTCTCATTCCTGTCCCTCCGAGCCTGACACCCTCGCCGGTGTAATCGCCTCCTAGTCTGTATTTGCCCAGGTTCTTCCAACCTCCTTATTCTTCGGGTGGTATAGAGCCTAAATTTTCTCCCCTAAAGTGCTCATCTCGTCGTTATTGCAAAACAGCGAATCTTTCGTTCTTTGTCCTTTCTCTCCGGATTACGTCTGTAAACGGCACTCGAGGCGAGCTTCTCCTTCGCGAATCCTCGCCACTGCTTCATCAGGGCGAATTCATCTTTCTGAATTAAATCCCGACCCCGACATGAACGGCGCGCAGTACAGATGCGGCGTTTAATATAATGTCCGACGTTTCCTTCATTTGATCTGGAGGGTGCATACTTTAACAAAGTTTGGGTTCAGTGAATACAACTTGATCTACTCGAACGGCGATGATTTGTAATCAGACTATTGTTGAAGAATCGTCTCAAGTGCCAGCAAAGCATCGCTTCCGTATCGGTAGAACCCAGCGGAAGAAGCTATTGTAGGAGTAAACCTACTCAAAGACTGGGTATCCGCCATTTACCTCATTCTCTGGATCTCGGTCTTCCAAAGGAAAAGGTTGAGAAGAGTCCGCCTCGTTTCATCTTGCTAGTCTCTTTCCGAGAAGTACGGGAATTCGCCGATACCTCTCGAAAATAGTCAGTGCGACGACACCTGCGCGACTATGGAATATGTCTCATTGCATAGATGTTCTGGCCTCTTTCCAGCATTCAGCGGATCCGAACAGGCCCAGAAATTTTGTGTAACTTACATATGTGCCTAGAAGAAAGAGGCGGTGGCACTGACATTCATGAAATGTTACCTCGCTTACAGTCTGGACCCGGTCGTACTCATTCTGTTTTTTTCTTTCTTTTTTTTTGGAGCTAATTTTGGACAATATCTACTTTGGGAACTGTGGCGCACTTTTAGGATCGGGATTCACAGGAGTCTAGGTCCCTACAGGCGGTAGGGCCAGTCTACCTAGATGCAAATCGAATCTTGCACAGAACGCTCTACGAAATCGAACACCTTAACACCTTCTTGAAAGTCTCCGTTTGCAATCGGACATGCTTACGAGGCAGACTCGAAGCGTACTCTTACTAGCTTTTTTGTCCACGCTGCGCACCCGGTCTCATGATTCCAGATATAGCTTTTGAGCTAAAATGACTAATTCTGGGCGCGTTCTCTTTCGTTCTTTGGTACATTTCGATGCCCGATTCTAGTCTCTTTTGGTTTCGAGAATTCAGCTGGCATGACATCGCTAAACCACAGACAAGGCGTGCGGTAAGTTGCGGTAATGTGTATAGCATCCAACACTCCTCTTTGTAACCTACGAAAGTGTCACCCCAAGTACGTATCTCGAAGCTATATAACACTCCAAGCGAACTACGAAGGGGTCTTTATTTTGTAAAAACAAGGTACCAATGAATTTTATCAACTGGTGTCGTCAGTATGTACTGAAATTTTAGCTTGCAGGTATACACGTTTGGGTAAGAATGCCGGAGGCAAGATCATCCACCCGGACATCAGATACCGCATGAAGCTCGGATGTCTTTTGTGTAGCGGTTCAAGGACTGCGTTCCGCGAACAGCGTGTTTTTTGGGGGTACACTGGCTCTGTTGCTGCCTCCGCCGCATCGTTAACGGAGGAGCTTGACTCGGCGTTGTCAGGGTGTCTATTTAGAATTGCAAGCCAAAAACGTTGTCCTTTCGTTTCATTCGTCCAATTGTGCGTTTTGACACTACGAGTCACCTTACTCCGAGCTTAGATATGATTTATGCCACTTAGGATGACGGGCTTTGAGGTCCCTAAATGTCCACAAGCGTCCTTTACTTAAGCCATCTTTTGCAAAGCCTTCAATTCGTCTCCGGACATAGCGAGCTCCAAAATTTGAAGCCCATGTCAAGTTTGCTTCAGGTTCTTCATTAGAGGGCGTAAGGCATCGCCGGAGCCCTGGAAACAGGCCTCTTCTTGCGCACTATAAGTTTACTGGGCCTGCTGGGAGCAAAACGGCGGAGTAACGCTCGTGCATTGGTCGCGATTAATTCTGTCCAATAAAGGCATACTGGACTGTTCATTTCCGCAAGGTACCTTTTTTGTTTTTTGTCCTTTTTTTGGCCGTTAGGAGCCGCTCAACAAATACACATGCTGGAGCAACAGATGATAAATTGCAAATTTCTATGAGAATTTTAGGACAAATGTAGAAGGGTTGATATGATAGATGAACATTTGACTTCTCGGATGTACGCTCTAAACTCCGATCTTTTCAACATACACTCGTGCGGTACCTAACGAAAATCTGTGATACAAAATGGCGTAGTTGTTGTTTAAGTTTCTTTCTTAATTAATTTTGCGTAGGAAGCTTCGGGGTAACGGGATATAGGAGGATTTTCGCTAGTATTGGAGCTTTCAGTGTAAAAGCTCTAAGTATGCGACGATTTAATCTACTGTATCAGAATCTGTTTGGTGCGGCTCCGACGAATGACACGAAGTGGACCCGACCCAAACCTATGCATTGCGGGTCCATGACAGCCAGACGGCGAAGACTCAGAAAGAGAGCGACGGAGGAGGACGGACTATAGGGTTGCTTGAGCTGTAGCCTGTAGGTGCCAAAATTGCCAATGGACACAGCTCGTCAAACAAAGGGCACATCATCAGAAGCGTCCTACAGGAATGAATTCAAATTTGCCTGAAACTGCCTGTCTGCAATGTTGTAGCCGTAGGCAAGAGAATGGAACCTGTCAGAGTGTCGATTCGTCGAGTTGCTGTATTGATTTCGACCTCCCAGGGCATAAGAAGACTCGATGAAAATTGACAGCCTTATAATTTCTCCTACAGCAAATGTGCGCTACTGAATGTGCTGAGAAACCTACAGCAGGCCTAGATATCATGAAGGACTGTCAAATACGAGTATACGTGTCACTGGAGTGAGTGGACGAGCGGAAGTGAAGCGAATATACCTTACCGGCGGTGACTTGCATATCCGAGGAGTTTTGTTGCCTTTTCAGGGCAGGAAATGATTCATAACAAACAACTAGAGAGTTTTTCCCGAATTTTTTCAGTCATAGTGCACAAGACCGAGGAGAAGACAGAAATCAAGAGAACGTTCTACAAGAAATACGAGGGATGATGATGGTGATGATGAAGATGATTTGGGGTCGAAACAAGGGTCCCCAGGTCGCCCTTTCGGTTCTGAAGCGAGAGACAAAGGAGGTCGAGGTAGTGACCATTCTGGAAATGGTGAAAAAGGGAAACATTTGCTCTGCAGCCAATGTCGCCCATTAACATATCTGACTGAGCCTCGTATGTACAGATTCCGTCCCGAAGCGAGGGCAACTTCTCTATGTTAGCTCAATATCGAATCAGACGAAGCGAGAAAACCATGTGCAAAGGGAGTATGCACCTCACAATGTCGTATCCGCAGCTGTAGCCTGTAGCTGTAAGCGCTGCGTATTCCATCAGCGGCATTCCGGACTTCGAGAATCAGCCCCGACTCCCGAGCAATGAGCATGCTGCATCCCGAGGATATGTAAAACATCAACGCCGTCCATATGTCAATACGGGTACAAATGTCATCCTAAAATGGGAGAAGTGTACTCCTTATCAACTTTCGGTAACAAAAGCAATCAATGGGCGTACTTGGTTACTTCTCTCTGGCAAAACTTTCAGACGTTCAAATACCAATACAGACTCGGAGATGAAGATATTTGACACAATCTCCGAGAGACATATACATAGATAGACTTGTTGACGGGAGAGCGGTTTCGAAAGAACTCGTTGACTATATTATTATTATTTGTTCTAATCCGAGGAGGCATCGCAGGGCTCCATAGAACGGCCGAGGGCAACTGCTATAGTAATCCCCGATGTTGAGACCATTGAGGAGACTCGGTGAACCTGACTCCGGCGGGTGGGCGACGGGTAACGAGTCGTAAATTACTGCTGATGGAAAACGAATTGGCCAGAGGAGGCAGGATGAGGCTACCCATAAAATAGCCATTGAAACGTTCGTAAAAAAATATATCGCGGCAGCAGCGATACATAGCATTGGTATTTCTGGCAAAAATTCAAAGTAGAGTACCATTGAACCTCGGTTTCAGAAATAGGAACAAAAAACAACATAATCGTCGCGGTGAGGGATTGGTAAGTATAAGGCTAGCGCGATCCCGTGACTTATGATATTTGGAGGCTCTACCGCGCTGAGCCTACCTAGAACGCAACCAGGTGAGAATCACAGTCTCTTACACTATGCTGATTGTGTCTAACAGACTCGTCAGGTTTCAGTACATGTAGGAATGCTCTCGACGCCAACGAAGCACCAACAAGACGCCCATATTCAGGTTTGCTCCACGACACAACTCATTCATTGCTCCTCAATGATGCTTTTGTACTCTTACTCAGTCACTACACAGGGAACGAGGACCCTGTCCGTCAACGGCATGCAGCTGTCTCCATTAACGAAGCAAAAAATCAAATCGGGTACCTTCACTGACTTTGGGGGCTCGGGCAGTAACGATTGTAAAGTATGTGTCGCGGAAAACCTGCGGTATACGTACTATCTTGGCGACTCTGTCTTGTTTAAAATCCTGTGCAATGCACAAAGAATCAACTCAGGGATAGCGTTGTTGGCATGAGTGCGTGACCCAGATTGCATCCTGGATAGTACACGGAAGACTGTCGAGGCTTATTTCCCTCGGGTTTTTTTCCTAGTTGTGTTCGTTCGTTTTGCAAGGTTATCTCTCTCCCCATGCGTTGCTGAGTACAAGATACGACCCCTAATTTCATGAGTCCCGAAAAGTTTTGGTCCGTTGGGAATCAAGCGATCAATGACACGAGTAGGAGGGACGAATCATGCGGCTTTGGGCAGCCGTCATGCAAGCTGATACAATCTTCTTTTTGAAGCCAACAATGACAAGTATCGGGGATCTTCAATTGAAGTACTTTACTTCTAGCAACAGCTCAAATTACGCATGAATCGTCTTTGAAACTAGATCGGTAAATACAAGCATAGGCGCCAAATTGGGTGTCTACCTCATCCTGCCATGATTCCCACTAGTCAATTACCGTTCTTCCATTTGTACTTTTGCATAGATGGGAAATGAAAGGAGGCTCTCTCCTATTGTGAGCTCCGAAGAGATACTGTACAGCAACGAGAGCACCATCAATGCATCGTAGTGGAGACACCGATCCACCCCCTTCCGAAGTAGAGATATATTGTCATCTTACACCAGTTCCTAGTCTTCGGCTCAGTGGGTATCTGGCTCCAAGGTGTGGTATAACGGAACTGTTCAGAGGTATTGCATACAGTGCTGCGCGGTGACCGCCAGAAAATACACCCTCCACTCGAATGCTTGCTGTGCTGCGGGTTGGACTCATTGCGTCTGATTGCCAACATGCAGCTAGGCTCCCAATGCGACTTTCATCGCGTAAAACGGTCTATTCGCTTCATCCTATCCAGGCGGGCGTTGCTTGGTAGCCCAGCCTGCGGGACGCAACTGCCAGGAATATTTTGTCTGTGACCTCAGAGAACAGTGGGTGATATATACCTGCTTCATGAAGATATTTACTAACTCCACAGGGAGATAAACCTGGCAATGCAATAGTAGGTCGACCGGAAATTTGGGAAGCGCGATCTCGTGACTTATGACGAGGCCTCGGAATTCTCCAAGTAACACTCATCTCCAATGTCTCGTTGGATTCCTTTAGAAAGCAATCCAGAGGTTAATTTATTTCCAACTCTTACTCAACATCTAATAACTAACAATGTTTTGAAACCCAGGTCCTTAATTCTGTACGCCAACCTTTCTTTCTGATTCTCGGCAGCGATTTTGACTAGAGTTGTCTTTCAGTGGGCTAACAAAGCAGGTCTCGATGAATCAGAAGCCCAATTTGGCGATATCTATGGCTTCGATGAAGAGGTGCGCTCATGTCTTTGGTAACTTCGATCCGAACAAAGACTCAGTGTCGGTACTCAGCTCCTTACAATGGTCCCTAAACCAGTCAAAGCAATTCTTCTTCTCTTCCCCATCACCGCGGCCATTGAGGGCAAGAGGCGCGAAGAAGACGAAAAGATAAAGGCCGACGCCGCCGATGAGACGGTGCCCAAGCCTAAACCCGACCAAGTAATCTGGATCAAGCAGACAGTATGGCTCTTTACATGCCAGCGTTATCGATGGCTGATCGCTGTAACTTGGCCGCTTTTTAGATCTCCAATGCTTGTGGCACCATTGGATTGTTACACGCACTAGCTAATGTATGTTTTTCTATTTCTATCTTATCCCCAGAGAACGTAAATACCGGTGATGATCGTACATGGCGTGTTCCAGTGGTTATTCCCGCTTATCTCAGACCATCACACTCATTCAAATAAAACATGGCTCATAATTCTTTTGCAGACTGGCGTTAAATTGTTACCAAATAGTCCATTGGAGCGCTTTGTTGAGGCATGTAGAGGTATGTATACTTGTCCCCCAATCGAGAGGAAAAACGTGTTTTTAATCTCCCTTCCCACATATTATTATTCAAACAGACAAATCTCCTTCAGAACGCGCGGAGTTCCTCGAAAATACACCACTTTTCGCCGAAATCCACGCGGAAACTGCTTCTACGGGGCAATCAAGTGTGCCTACTGATCTGGATACAGATCTTCACTTTACTTGTTTCGTGGAAGCAGCAATCGACGGGGAGACACATGTGGTTGAGCTGGACGGGAGGCGTGCAGGGATTATGGATCGAGGAAAGGTCCGTTTGGATCTTCTAAGTGTGAGTGGTTATGTGAATATTTGGCAATGAATCTGAGGTTGTCTTAGGACGTGGTCACGCTGGTCAAAGAGACGTATATCAAATCCTCTGGTGGAAGCATCCAGTTTTCAATGACGTCGCTTGGACCACTTTCTGAGTGGTAAATGACATTATTAGGGAACCGTATAAGTAGCGAATAATTGTACAAAATGAGTGTTGTATGGTGTACAGAGCCGGGTTGGTACAGAAACTTGAGATTAATTTGTTGGAAGAATTCAAACGCGGAAACGCATGTACGCCATGAGCAGGGCGGAACATCCGGTCACTGCGAGAGAAATGTCAGTTGAACCGGAAGGGAGCAGCTTTCAATGAAACGTACCGATTCCGACTAGATACTGTAACGTTGTAGCCTGTAGTGACGATGCAGGCTGTCAGTCACAGGACATCGGGGGTAGGTACCCAACACACCTTTGAAGCCTGAATGGCCGTTCTCAACCCAGCAATCTCCTGCTCGATCTTGTATTCCACTTCCTTCAACTTGAGTTCCTTGCCATTAGCCTCATCCCTATACCTCCCCTTTTCCAAATTCAAATCCAAACGAACACCAGCTTGGGTTCGGGTTATCTCTTCCCTCAGACGCTGCTTAAGCTTCTCAATATCGTTCGCCAAACGGTCATTCTCTGCCTTGATCATTGCCAAATCGTTCTTCTCCATCAGTTGAAGCTCCGATTTTGCTTGTGCGAAATCGACTTGTTGGGTGTATTGGTGCTGCAAAGACAAAGGGGCAGAATACCGTTTATTTAGAGAATGGGTGAATCTGGACCTCGTATACCCACCTTTTCTTGATCAGCCTTGGTAACCATGTTGCTCGTCATATTTCTAATGCTCTCATCAATGACTTCAGCCATAGCAGCCATAATACCCTCAGCTTGGGCTCGGTTCAGCCCTTCGCGTTCTAGCCGCTGCACAAACTGATGCGTGTCAAAGTGAAATTCGAATTTGGGTTTGCTTTGCGAGAATGAACGAGTGGATGGGATAGTGAAATGGGGGCGACGACGAAGTAGTCGCAGGGCGGCCACTGTTTGCATGGTTTACAGTAATGGTGGTGGGTGGTGGTGGTAGGAAAGCAAGTTTGACATAATGTGCCAATTCGTGTGTACACATTGACTTTAATATACAAAGCCCTATATACTGTATTCCAATTCGAAAAGAATGTCATTATGTATGTTGAATCCTATGTACTATACCGAAAATGAGAGAATGATAGTGAACACCTATAGATATAACCATTGTTTAATTTCTTCGTTTCCGAGCCTCAAACTCTTGTCGCGACATCCGAGTACCCAAAATCGTATCCCAGTGTATGAAGAACGGCTGAGAGAAGTTGGACTTAATACCAATGACCTATAGCAGCAAAATCAGAAAAGAACGGCCACAGTGGTAGAGCGGACGTGTACGCTGCGGAAACAAACCTGATGGTGAATATCATGATAGTCCGCATTATTGCTGGAAATGATTTGAAGGGGGTCAAAGGGTAGCTTATATCCGCAGTGGTCGTCTACAGTTTTCAAAGTCGATATGACGAACAGAAGCAGAGCCTGGCGCGGAGTCATTCTGGTCACAGTCTCCGCAATGGCAGCGCCGAGAGAGTCCAAAAGAAATCCTTCAACGGGATGGTTGTAAAGGGCGCCGTAGGCGTAGGGAACGTACAGACGGTGGTGCCAGGAGTGAAACTGTCTGTACAGCCATTTATTGACGTGCATTGCTCGGTGGAGAAAGTATTGCCAAGTGTCGATTGCAAACCTAGGAAGGGTGTAAGTTTGGACTTGTAAAGCAATTCAAGGAATACTACACATACATGGCAAACAGAAGCTGCACAGTCGGTATAATCCACCAGTAGACGGCATAAGTCACTTCTGCCAACCGATGCGTTCCTCCTATTCGCGTCAGAACGGGAGCCAGCAATCCAGTCAAGCGATGCATTTCTAAGACGGTATCCGCATGTCCCTCGTCCGACAACCAGAATATCCCCAACGCTGTTTGTACAACCTGCTGAAATATGACAGCCCAAATGACCTGGGCTTTTGTGACCAAGTTCTTTGAACGCACTTCGACGGATTCATGAATGCGATACTTTTCGAGCCATTTCCAGTCTGAGCAGTCCAGGTAATGGAAGAATAGAGATAGAGACCAATAAGCGATAATTGGACCGGCGACAGTTAAGATAGGATCTGATATTCCGTCGACGAGAGTTGGGTTGGGAGAATGATAGAAAGGGTGGTTTGCGGACGAAAAGCAAACGGAGTGGCCAGCATAGGATGAGCAGACTGACTTGGATGCGGTGGCCGTCTGGTTTGGATGATGGGCCATTGTGTCTCAGAAAGAGGCTGGAAGGAGGTTCATATCCGAAAAAAAAATATTGACTCCAAAATCAGATGATAAGTGGGTATACAGCTTCCGCTTACTCATCAAAATTCTCGACGCGTCCATATCGCGTCTGGACTAATTCCTTTGGTACACATAGCTACAATACTAGGAAGGGGATTCAGATATACGACAATACTTATTAGTTTGTACACTTGAACTTTTACCAAGCAGACATAGGAATCAGGAAACGGAAAGAAGAGAAAATAAAAAATATCGAAGCAGATGCAAGGTAACAATGCTGGATTGAAAATCCGAGAGATGATACAATGTCCATAAACAACTGTCAAGGTTCGTTCAGATTGTTGAGTAGAGTCGTTAAACATCGTTTTGTGACCATGTCGCCCTGTAAGGCAGTCTGAGATCTCACAGCTGGACAGCAACAACTTAAACATACCTTCAAGAGAGCACTAAAAGTCGAGTCGCGTAGAGGCTCAGGTAAGCATGCACGCAGGGCTTCTCGGGCTCTGTAGATTATACTATTAGTAAATAAAGACCGAACACGAAGGTCCCGTTACCACTTACCTCAGATTATCACTCAACCTAAGATAACACCTCACTACATGTTTCAACAGCCTCACCGCCTGCGTCTCGACCAGCTGATTGACCATGTTGCTCAAAACAGTCCCCACTGCGTAGAAGCGTTCGTAGGTGTGACATATATACGTCAGTCCAGTTTCATCGAGAAGGATCTTTTGTACGATGAAAATGGCTACGGTTTTGGACAGCTCGGAACCGGTTTCCATGATCCGAAGACAGAGAGGGATAATTTCGGTGGAGAGCAAAAAGTGGATAACAGTGTTGTTGTCGTTTTGCTGAGGAGAGGGTGATTGGTCAGTGGAAACGAGGGACGAAGTTCCAAAGATGTACCTTGACGAGAGCTCCAATCACACCCAAAGAGGTAAGACGTAGGTATTCAAACGGTCGAGTTTTAGAAGTTGTGTTTAGGAAGGGGTATAGGAAGAGAGGGATGTGAGCTATCAAGGGGAAAAATATCAACATTGCAGAGTGAGTGTATAGACTGTATACATACCATTCAAGAAAAGTTGTCGTGTCTCCGTATGTGAAGCCACACACTGCAGCAAGGCCAGGGCATTACAAACTCGGTTGGAAACATGAGCGGTAAGATTTGGCGGCGAGAGTAGAGGATAGACAGAGACGATTTCTTGTAGCAGGGCGGGCATGATACCTAGAAAAAATATGTTCAGCAGCTATTTCGGTGACGGAACGGCTCAAGTCCTAACCGAAGGAGTGCCATAAAATCAACGCTAAATCATCATACTGTTCCCTCTTCTTGCTCAATTCCAAAAGTGCACTCTCCCTGGTAGTCGGATCCATAAGGTCTATAACTAGTGCAAAGATCTTGCTATCGTCTTGTACATGCCCCGCGGCACCTGCACCTGCAGCAAGTCCATTGGCAACCGTGGCAGCCCCGGTCAAAAACTGCCCTTGACCGCCGAGCATAGGTTGATGTGGAACAGGATGAGCTAATTGACTTAGACCTCCGGCAGAGAGAGGCAATGGGGGAGTTTCAGCTGACGAATAAACCGAAGCTGCAACGGAAAGAGTGTTGTTTCGGTTAACATTGTATGGGTTATACTGAGCGGAGTGCTGCTGTTGTTGAAAAGATAATGGCTTGGGCGATACTAGCCCCGCCATAGCAGAGGATGAGAGTGAGCTCGTCGACCTGGACGACAATGGTGACCCAGAGTAATTGTGTAAGAAATGAAAACGAAAGGTGGACGGACAGACGGTAGGGCCTTAAGGGTCGATGACCAATCCATTGGGTCACGTGTTTGGGCGCTTACACGTCCTCACGGGCGCTTACTGTAATTTGCCTATTGACTATGCTAGCCTCTCTCCATCTTGGATGGCACTGCTCAGCTTGCATATTCTTGCATTTCTAGGTATTTTGTCATATCTCGCTGTTGCAGTTCAAGGTCATGTCGCCGCCTGGCATTATGGTCAGCGTCCATGCAGCGAGGAGTTCCTTTATCCCTTTCTGATTCCTAACCTTTAGCGATGTACTGTCTGAATGGAACATCAGGATATGACAATCCAAATAATAATGATCCTGTACAACCACTATACCAGGTCTGGAAATCTTCACAATCTTTCAAATATCTCAATACTCACCTATGCTATACGTTGTAGATGACCAAGAAGAATTGGTGGTTCCATCACTATAACAAAGTTCGCTTTTTATCATTCCTGACATTTCGTCCATTCTTACCGTTCTCCGGTCCTCAAGTGCGATCAATTTCCTCCAGAACAAGGGGACTTTCTTGACCTGTAAGTTATGACATTTTGAATGTCGTTACTCCTCCCCCTTCTCCCTCCCATTCGCTGACAAGTGACATACCGTTATAATCGCATCTCATGCCCTTCATAATATAGACCAGTAAACGGCTCCTTCTCTGTCGAACTTGCCGTCAATCGTGCATTTACCATTCTCTCATATAACGGCTCTGAAATAGCCGAATTCGGTGACGGGGATGATCACCCTGGAATGGGCGAGGGCAAGGATGCGAAGGATTGTATTCATGCTATCAATAGTGAGTAATAATTTTGAAATCTCATAGTAGAAGAATCAAACCGTTCATACCGCTTCCTCCAGTCCATACCCAAAATGAAAGTATGGCTGCTGGGACGGCTTTCGCGATTTCATACCAGGTATATCCACAGTTTCACGTTTTCGAGAATCATCCTTTGATGTTGAAAATGGGCTTTGAACAGTCAAATATGAGCCTAGTCACACCCGAGAATCTCGTCGTGTTTACGGTTTTGTACCAGTACATTTCGTCTGTCCTTTCTCCGTATCCTTTATCTTACTAATCGACGCAGCTCTCCATGGAAGCGTATCGCGACATATTCGGTACCTAATTTGCCTGCCTGCCCTCCAGAGGGTTGCATATGTGCTGTAAGAGTATCTCTGATATTCTTACTTGTGCACGAACTTACTTTTTTTGCTTTGGTTTGCCTAGTGGGGATGGGTAAGTACCGCGAAACTTTCGTGTAGAATCTTTCTTTGATTACTGTCTTTTGCAACAAGGTTCCGAATGGGTAAATCCCTTGTTTCAATCCACTGTTTATCTCATCTTCTAACTTTCTTCATTCTTGCCTCTTGCGTCTATCAATTTTGCGATAGTTGCGGAACTCCCAATATGTACCACCTAGGTTATCGCTGCAAAGTAACTGGTAAACTCACCGGCGATGCAGCCGTAGCTCCCGCGCAACCTCCCGTATGGTGTGAAGACGATCCGGGAGGCTGTGTGAAGGGTGCTAAGCAGATGCTTTATTGGAATCAGCTCGAGGGCAATAACATTGAAGTTGAAGGCTGGGATTTAGCCGGAGACCCAAAAAGTCCAGCTTACAATGCAAAGTGTGGATTCAAGAATGGTATGTGTCACGTCAATTCCCTTCTTCTGGCTCGCTGACCGCTTGCATCTGGTTGTTAGGTGCGCAGACAGACATATTTCTCGAGCCTGGCTCTGCGACACCCACACACGTACCTCCCTCTCCTGTCCGACATAAACTTCCCGGACTGGTGCGGATAGGGCCTCCAAAGAAACGCATCGGGCCTGTCAGAGTGCTTTTAGAGCTTGCACACAGATATATGGCGATGGTTTATCAGTTTCCTTTCTTTGGGTATTATTACACTCGGACATAGAACGCATGGACGTGCAGACACGCACACTAATGATTCGCCACTTACCGTCTAAGCGAGAAGTGATACTTAAACCTTTTGGAATAGATCTTTAGATAATTTATATCCGGAATGGTTATTCAGCCCTTCCCTGTTGCAGTTTCTAATCTCGGCACAGTACTCTATTACTTGTGTGCTTACGCGGTATTAATGCCAGTAATCATCTTCCGTTTTCAATGTAGCAGATCGTTATTCATATATAATACATGTTCATGTAGGTTCAAAATCCAAATACCTCCTCGACCCAGTTGACGATGTTCATTGTTGCATCGCCGAGTCCTCCTCTAGGTTTCTGCGGAAAAGACGTGTCGAAAATGGGATCTTCGTGTACCCCATTTTCTTCAACATCCAGTCGAACATCAAGTTTCGAATTTGGAAGATTTTTTAGTGCACTGTAGAGTCCAGTGGCATCATCGAGTAAGACTTCTTTGCCTCCTGCGGTAATCAATATTCGTTCCAAGTATTCATCCAAGCCTGCAAACCAAGGCTCTTTCAGATCGGGCTCGCAATAAATAGTTTTAATCCAGGGTAGATGCGAATCTGGAACTCCTTCAAGATACACTTTACCCCAGTTTAGTACTGCTGTAGCTGGAAGGACATCATAGACCTCATTTCTTTCGTAAGAGGGGGTTGGAGTGTCAATCGACTGCCAAGGGGAAAGCAAGCAGACGCCTCCCAACCGCTTTGGGGGCGTAACCTCAGAAGGATATAATAATCCTCTAGTGACGCGCTGCAGAGGGGATGGTGTCACTCCTTCGAAGGGATGTAGAGTGTGGACTAGTAATTGAACGATTACATTTGCTCCAGCAGAGTCGCCGATTAGGATGAGATTCTCCGGCTTAACACCAGAGGACAAGAGATAGGTCAATGCTTGAGAAATTTCGTCCAGTTGGGTGGGAAACTTAGCCGGATGAAGCGCTTGAATTCGGGGATTCGTGAGTGTTAGACATGACATGAAATGTATACTCACAGTACGCCAGCGCAACGATTCCGAAATCCTTGGAATTATCCCGTTTCAACAATTCTTGATGAACTCGAGGACAGAACGCAAGCATGGTGTCGGTGGCAGTAAGCATATAGGCTCCACCTATAAGAGACTATAAAAGAAAAGGTGCGCAACCAGGGAAGCCATACGTACCGTGAACATAGAATAAAACGCGATCTGTCCTTTTCTCCGTGAGCCATAACAATTTGGCATTCTCACCAACATCCTCAATCACAGGTTGCACACGATTGGCTTTGGCCCACCCTCGATAGACGTCTACAGATGTACCAGTAGCCCATTGTAGTTGGCGGATAGATGCTCGCCCCACATAATATTTAACGGCAGCCTCGACTCTAACACGGTTCAACCGTTTCTTCTTCCACTGCTTTAAAAATGGAGATAGGAATGCCGCTGCGAGAGCCCTGAAAGCTAGGTAAGAATATGGTTAGCAGCGCATAAATGAAAAATTGAACCAGACGAGACATACGTAGTTGAAAGAAGATGCTGAGAAACGATATTCTCTCCAGAAGTGTGATTTGCTTGGTAGGATGCATGACAGGGTAGTATCATTAGATATTTAAATGCATTTGCGGCCTTAAATATGCAGGGAAATGACAGGTGATCATTCGGACGTCTTATCATGTTCATATGTTTCTATGTGTCGATGTACGCGCTGAGCACGGCCCTCCGCGCGAATTGAGAACTCACCTCGTGACATTAATGGGAAGTTAGAAGCGACGAATGAATAAAAGTTCTGAGTGGAACAGTGTAGGCGGAAATTTATATGTTCCATGGAAAGACACTCTTTCCTTTGCGTTCTTTAAATTTGGGACAGGTATCTTGTAGGTTGTCCACGAAGAGGGTAAATATAAGTTTATCTGAAGGAGCCTCGCTAGTTGCCGCTCGGTGGGTAAGGGCCTACCTTCAAAAATCAAAGTGAGTAAATATTTCAAGGTCATCGAGACTGACAGCAGGTGAGGCCGGGTTCTCGCGACAGAAGAAAGCAAATGTTATTGGAAGAAGCCGTGACCTACCCGTGACCGTGTATGGGGCTGTCCACGTCGTCATGCCTCGATACGATCCCTGTCCCGTACCCATCTCAGACCGAATCAGTCTACGTATTTGCCTACGATGCGGCGTATCTAATTCCATATTTAATCTTTCATTGCCCCAACTTTTAATCCGCCAACATTAACTGAACAAATGGCAGTCTACGTACTCGACCATTACTATCTTGCTATCACCGTCTTGGTAACGACGGCATACCAACTGCTGGGCTTCGCAATCGCCTGGACCCTTCAATTTGACAAAATAACCGATTTCACTGGTGGTACGTGGTCAGCACCGTACTTCTGTATATGCGAGCCTAATTGGACTGGACAATTGCAGGATCCAATTTCTTCATCTTAGGTCTGTATTTTGGTTGAATTGATCCTGACCGTTGAATCCTCAACTATATCAGCTCTTCTCACTTTACTCATTGGAAATGAGTTTCATACTCGAAACGTTGTTGCTAGCGTCCTGGTGATGGTGTGGGCCGTCCGAATTGCCGGCTTTCTTCTGTATCGTGTGTTGAGGACTGGTAGCGATAATCGATTCGACGAAATTCGGTCGAATTTCTTCAAATTCCTAGGTGCGAATGCTCTACTTGTTTCGAAGAATTCCTTCTAAGGCCTTTTGACAGGATTTTGGGTTGGTGAGCGATGTTTAATTCCTAGGCTAGATTCATGGACCTCATTATGCTTTGATTCAAGGTCAAATACTTTGGGTACGTTGATAGTTGCCTTTGCATAGTAGAGCAATTTCTGACGTACTATGGAGATCTGGACTGTATCTCTTCCCCTCACTATCCTCAATTCTCCCGCAATATCGGACACAAGCCGCGCAGGCTCCAATCCAGATTTTGGTACCTCCCGTGATATTGCAGGAATTATCCTTTGGGTCTTGGGATGGTTGATTGAGACTGTATCCGACTTTCAAAAGGTTCGTTGTTGCTTACTCGTATGTAGGTCCTTAGCTGAATGTTGGCCGTCATAGTTTCGGTATAAAATGTCATCAAATAAACCAAAAGACAAGCCTGTCTCGGTTCGTCGGTTTCTTTGTTTTTTGACCCTCCATTCTGGAAAGCGGATTTCTCACAGACTGGTCTATGGAAATGGTCTCGCCATCCTCCTTACTTCGGAGAGTGGGTACTCTGTGTATCCCACAACATCTTTCAATCCTAACGCGAGATTTTTTGACCATTAGAATTATATGTTGGTGGGGAATCTGGATCTTGTGCATTTCTCCTACGACAAATGGCTCTCTTCCTTCATCCTCCAAGTCTGCTCAGTACGGATCAGTCGTATCCCCGCTGTTCACTCTAATGTACGTTTCTTCCAATGATATGCCTCTTAATTCTACGGCTCATCATCTTGATAGTCTCCTCATGTTTGGCTCTGGTGTACCCACAGCCGAAAAACCCCAGGCAAAGAAGTTCTTCCTCATGAGCCATGGAGATGATGCCAAACCAGAGCATGCCAATAGTTGGCCAAACTATAAGGAATACCTGCGCAGAACCTCTGTCCTTGTTCCTGTGCCACCGTTCATCTACAGACCTCTGCCCCAGTGGTTGAAGAGCACGATTTTGCTGGACTTTCCGATGTATCGATTTGACGAAGGCAAGGATGGAACAGCTGCAATTGAGGAGTTACGAAACAATTCTGTGTAATTCTTATGTCGTATGGACATTCAAACATTCCCTCACTCAGACTTATTTATCGAACTCATTCGCACAGTTACCAGCTGTAACCATGTCACACACACACTGTATGTATCATTTTGTGACTTTGCCCCTGTCATCGCATAACCTTCAATCATATTGTTCATGTAACTCCCAAGTCGAAGTTGGCATCAACTCACGTCAAGGATGTGAAGGTACAAAGGTCTATCAGGGATAACATCCTTCGAAGATCAGCGCTGTTGTTAATATTATCGCATTATCTACAGCGCGGCTCGGCTGCATATCCATCAAATGTCGATTCGCGAAGCCGATCCATCGTCAACTTTCTAGGACAGCCCAGCAGTCACAATTATCGTCACTAGCGCTTCTTAGTATGCTTCCTTTCGAAACTCTTTGGGGAGTTGCGTTCACCGTAACTTGGTGTCCATGAGCGATGGGAAGTCCAGTCCTCACAAAACTCGAGAACTTTGATTTGAACGCGTCTGAGAATTTTGCGGCTCTCCGATTCTCCGCGGCTATTGAATCGGACAATCTATCGAAGATTTGAGGTCGGAAGAACATTCAAGTGCAGGTTAGTAGGCATACATAAGGTGAATCATATTGGTACCCCAAGATTCGTTCACTATACCAGCCTCGTCATGGCTCCAACGGAACAGATCTCATTCCTAGAGAAATTGTCTGCGCTCACTACTGTCCTTCGACTACGTAAGTCATGCTTGGCCAACCAATTTGTTCCCTATCGTTTACCATGTCTTTCGTTTAGCCTTTAGAGTGCTCACATCGATAATCTTGTCCCCATTCCTAAAGCAATACAACAAGAAACCATTGAACCGTGTCACTATAGAGGCTGTCATTCGATTTCTCTTCGATAGCCTATCTTTTCGTCAATTGCAATGGGCTTCCGGGCCCTCCGTACAAGTATATAAAGCTTGGGCCAAAGCCAGAGGCATACAGCCTATTATTGAAGAGTTCGGAGGGAATGCCAAGCTGTTGTGGCTTACGGAAAAAAAGTCCAATCGAGTTTTGTTCTATGTTCATGGTATGCATCAGGACTCTATCTGTCTACGTTGTTTGAAGAGTCGTGTAGGTGGAGGATACATGGTATCCATTAACAAGTTCATGCTTACGTTTGGACCTCGAATTCGGGAAGAGCTTCTTAAGCGGGAGATCTTCGAGGATTTCGATATCGTTGTACTCGCATACAGTGGGTATTTATTCAATCTCGTCTCTGGCACTCACGAACCTTCAACTTCAAGCGCTCTATCCGGCGAAATTTCCTACACAGCTCGACGAGCTTTCTCAAGGACTGGCCTATATTCTTTCTTCGGGGATCAAGCAGGAGAATGTCATCCTGATGGGGGACTCCGCGGGCGGAAACCTGATCGTCCAGCTCCTAAGCCATACTCTCCATCCCTTTGAAGGAGTGACACCATCCCCTCTGCAGCGTGTTACAGTACCGTCTTCTCCTGAGGATATACCTATAAAGCAGCTGGGAGGTGTCTACTTGCTTTCGCCTTGGCAGTCGTTAGACACACCCACTCCATCCTATGCGAAGAACAGCGCTTCCGATGTGGTTTCCCCTTCGGCGCTTTTGCGCTGTGGAAAAACGTATTTGGAAGGAGTCCCTGAATCGCACCTACCATGGATCAAAACCGCTTACTGCGCACCAGACTCGAAGGAGCCGTGGTTTACAGGCCTGGATGAATATGTAGGGCGAGTGATGATTACCGCGGGAGGCAAGGAGGTGTTACTGGATGATTCCACTGGACTTTATAGCGCACTAAAAACACTCGCGACATCGAAACTTGATGTTCAGTTGGATGTACAAGAGGACGGGATTCATGGAGACCCCATTTTTGACGCGTCTTTCCCGCAGAAAGCTGGAGGACTTGGCGATGTGACGTTGAATGTTGTGAATTGGATCGGGGAGGGATTCGGAGGTTAGATTATTATCGAGTTTCGTAATGAATATACCCGAAATTTTAGTCTATTTGTTTACCTTGGCTTTGAGAACAGGGCGAAGACTTATCTCGAAAGGTTACCTACGAGGTTAAAGTTTCATCCTGAAAAACGGCTCAGACTAATCCCCCTTCGACACCCGCTTGCTCACTTTCGGACCTCACTTCGAATGCATCTTGCTAGACTGTCTCTAAAATATGTCTTGAAAGCTTGTTGCCTACTCAGTCGCTCAAGATCGTCGATGCGAAGAATGATTTTTTTTTTCACGAAAATCAAGCCAGGCTAGGGGCAGTGCTGGGTGATCGCAGCGGCGTTCTTGGTGGTACTCATCTATTAGGCTATTATAGACCGTGTTATTTAAACCATGCACAGTCAGAGTTGAATTTCAAGTACGACTTCTTACTTCCCTCCAGGACTGGGGCCTGGACAAGCCATTCGTTCTCATTCCTCCTTCGACCAAGATTTCCGAACCATATATTCGTTGAGCGAATATATTCATCTTCGTCTAATTAATGGCATACTGCAAGATGTTCATAATAGGTTGCATCCTAGGTGTATTGTTCGCATCGTCGACCTTGGCTGCGCCACCGTTGGTCAGAAGGACGGGAGCCCATTTGGTTCGAGCGACTTTTTGATGTCATCGTGCCACTGATACCATTCATCCCTAGTTTACACTGGTGAATCAATGTGAGGACAGCATCACTCCAATTTTTGCTGATACACGGTGTGGATACTCTCCCCGTGAGTGTCGACCCTAAAATCTCCCGTTTGAATGTGCAATAGCTGACTACACCGGCTATGGCATACGTAGGGTGCGACGACGCGTCTTCCTTCACTGCTGCCCAACCGGGAAGTATTGCTGTAGGGAAAAGCACAACGGTGACGGTTCCTGCTAGCGTGCGCTTACGATTGTTCCGCCATGCTCGAGCATTAAATACTGATCCAAAATCATGCATAGTGGGTCGGGCGCGTCTTTGCCCAGATTGACAGCTGTGGCGAGAAGGGCGAAGGCTGTACGATGGGCGAATTTAATCTGGGTGAGCCTTCTTGACTAGAGTAAAGGAAAACCACCCGATCCATGTCCAATTCCAGATTCTGGAAATATGTATACTCCTCAAGTACGTTTCTTCCACCCAGACATTCGTTGCAACTGAGTAGTCAAGTATCGTTAGAGTTATGATATCTCCAATATCCAAAGCTACACGCAGGCCATGTCTATTGGGGCCGCGGGATGCGATACTGTCACTTGTAGTAGTGCGGATTGTGGTGTAAGTTGGTCATTGAATTGCTCTTCCCAGTATTAATACGTTTGTCCAGTGCACGAATGCATACCCTGAAGGTGTACGTCTGTAAATGAAATTAATTGAATGATTTGACAGACATGTATATCTGAATAGGACATGACTGGCTGTGGAAATGATTCGCCGGTAAGTATTAGAAGACTTGCGCCCGAATGAACTTCTAACTCCATGATATCAAAGGTCCGGGCTTGTTCAGCAGGTATGTGTTTTGGACAGATGATTGCTGTGAAAGAAGTCAACGAATTTGTTCAGGCAACATTGCATTCACGATTACATTTTGTCCCTAAGATTTTCTTCTGTAGGGTTCATTTTCTGGAAATGAGATAGAATTGGAGTTACTCTTGAGTGACACTGTCAAGTTGAAGGCTGAAACGAGTGGATGGCTCTGCCAAGGGCTCATCTTGATCAGACTGTTCGGGAGTAAATGTTGAGTTTAGTATCTATGGCAGTTAGCCATCGTGGCTATCACCGCTACTTCCATGTTATATCCTATACCCTACGCTCTTGGATCTTCTTTCTGACCTCTCTGTAACTCGATATCGATTCTCGCAATATGGCTACTGTAAACATTAGTGATGTGGATGCAGTTACCGCTGCCTACGATTCTGTTGTAAATTTAGAGACCAACTGGTGCGTTCTGCTCGTCTTCAGTCTCGTTCGTTCACCGGAATAATAGAGGAACTTGGGAAATAGGTTCTTGCTAAGATACGGAGTGGAAAATGTACGTGACAAATTATTTAACCTTAACGGTCCCGTCTCCATGCCAGTGACGCTCCTTGTAGACCGACGACCTCTTCCTCTATGCTTCCGGATCCAAAGGCTTTGCAGAGTTAAAGCAAAGTTTTGAAGACCTTTCCGTCGTCCACATTGCCTTTTATCACGAAGAATCTTCTCAAGTTCCCTCAAAGCCTGGTTTTGCCCTCATAAATTATATACCTACCTCCATTTCCGGAGTACGAAGAGGTAGGTCACTTGTTAGTCTCGAATTCAAAAGTAATTCATTCCAAAATGGTCAGCTCGTGCACTCGTCCAGTCACGGCGCGTTGGAGCTTTATTCCTTAAGGCAAGTCTTATTGTTCATTACGTTTATTCACAACCTTCATTGTTCTCTATTAGACCGAGCACGCTACTTTAACCGTTGACGATCTCTCCAACCTCACTCCATTTGCCATACATCAGGCTGTTCTCAAACCAGAAGCCGTCCACAATATTCGCATCGAACGTTCCGTATCATCTCCCCCACCCATTATCACTAGTTTTGATCCTCCACCTCAACCTCCATCAGAGTCCATGATTATTCCCGTTCGGCGCTCTTTTACGGAGACCTATAATCCAACGGTTACTCCACCTAATTATTCTAATACAACTTCCCCCTCGAAATCCCCCAATCTCTTCTCCAGTCTTTTACGGCGACACCGTGCCAAGACCGATATTCCTTGGGAGAGCGATGGAGATGAACCAGTTCCTCCATCCCCGCCACCGAAGGTCCCCCCAAAGGACAGAAGCCCAGATACTAGTCAACACAATACCCCCAGCCCACGACCGAGAGCAATCACTATACCCGGTCCAGATCGGAGAGAAAGCTTTGCGGATTTTGCGTTCATATCCCATCCCATCCTATCCTCAGACGACGAAGTCCTCGTCGACCATCCCAGTCTTCCAGCTCCAGTTACTCTCAAAAAACCTGAAGGCGCCCTATTCACTATTCCTATCGACCCCAAATGGACGCAGGAAAGTTTTTATATTCCTGACCCTGAAGAACGTGCACGGAGACGGCGGATAGCTCAAGAGCAGCGTGAGCTAGAAGAGCGGCAGGTTCGGCAGGAAGAAGTTGAACGTCAGGAGCGAAGGAAGCGGGAGAAGGAGGAACTAAAGCGACTGGAGGAGGAGGAGGAGGCGTGGCGGAAAGCAGTGCTGGAGCAGGAACTGCGGGAAATTACTGCCCAACGCCGGGAGAAAGAGAGGAGAGAAAAGGAGGAAGACGAGCGAAAGAAGTACGAAATTGAGATGAGAAAAGAAGCTGATCGTAAACGGAGAATGAAGGAGCACGAAAAGCAGGAAAAGTGGCGTCAGCAGCTTGCTCGGGAAGCAGAGGCTGAGAAGAGAAAGGAGGCTGAGACTAGGAAGAGATTAGATGCTGTCAGGAAGATCAGGGTCGGGGAGATGACGAAGGAGGTGCAAAAGGAGGTCAAGTCGACTGGTTCGGCAACAGCGTGGGCCACTGTGCAAACGACCGACAATCTCGTATGGCGAAGACGATACATCAAGCTCATTGGGAGCAAGATCTTTCTGTATCGAAGTCCAAAGGTGCGTCGAACATTTTTTGTTCATCAAGCAAGAAATAATGATCTTGGGTTCTAGGATATGAATCAAATCCTTGATGAGGTCGAACTACGCGGACAGATCGCTGGTCTTAGAGAACCCAGTGAAGGTTTTGAAGAACTCAAAGCTATTTCACACTCTTTTGCGATTGAGTTCAAAGATGGCCGAGAACCGTGGTCTGTGTTCGGCGACACAGAAGAAGAGAAAGTACGTTCTACTCTTCGTTGCCGTTTTCAATCTGATCCCCGACCCTGTGTAGATCAAGATGCTGGGAATACTTCATTATGCAGCTGGCCTGTAGTATCCAACATTGTACCGGCCGGTTTTTGATAGATGTTGAACGATGTACTATAGTCTGTGAACAGCTTCCTATGCTTACGCCCTCTTTATACTTTATGTACTATTGGACAAGCAGCACGGTAAAGAGTCTCAGTATGTACAAAAAGAGATGCAATATTGCTTCCTTAGCTCAGTCGGTAGAGCGCGAGTCTCATAATTCGTAATATGAGGTCTGAGAGTGGACTATAATCTCGAGGTCGCAAGTTCGAGCCTTGCAGGGAGCATAATTGAGATTCAGTCTCAGTAATTTTTGTTTTCCTCCACCCTGATAATAAGATAATTATGAGAAGATAATACCCGATAAACTGGAGTGTTTTCGTAATTGTGAATCCCATCTGCTCTGTGGCTGGAGGGCAGGTGGCATCAATCATATGCCACCCGGTGCTTTTTGTAGGCATGGTGTCGTCTGAGGGGTGTGTGTGAATAATTTAACCAAATTCCTTCCAGAATATAGCAGGTAGCTCTCTAGTGTCCATGTTCACAAGAGCCGCGGTGCGATTGAATATGCCGCTTGAGTTGAAAGGTCCGATGTCTTTGGATTGCAAGGGAACCACTCTATAAACACCATTTTCTTCGAAATGAAAACTAGAACCAGAATGGTGAACCGTAGACATTCAACCGTTCTATTCAGCGTAGCAGAAGTCATGGTCATATTGAATAAAGATACTATATAATTTACTCAAATAGAGATAGAACTTGAGATCGTACATCCTTCGCCGCATCAAATGTTCTGCGATTAAATATCCATATAGCCTTCCTAGGTTCATCGCTTAACCTCCTTTTAGTTTCCAACTCGCGAATCCCATTCAAGACGGTCAACATCCATCCCGGACCATCACCATCTTCAGGGTCCAAGAGCACAATCCCTCTCGTAGGAGGGCATGCTCCTATGGAGCAGTTGTGCTCACGATTCCATCGACACGCGTTGAAGAAAGCGTGTAAAGCATGCAGGCGAATGCCAGACTCGACAATGGCTTTCATCGAAGGGAGCTCGGGATGCTTTTCCTTCAGAGGCGGCACCCAAAACGCAGCGTCCCTGAAAAACGAGTCGACGGGAGGTCGAGCTGGAGTCTCGATAGGTCCAACTGGGATGCTGCTGGTATGATTCTTTCCATTAGAGTTTTCCCCAAGCTTGAGTGGGGAAGTCGGTGGACTTGGATAATGGGCTCGCTTTGCAACTTGTGATCTGATAGGAGATGTCGAGCCTACACCGGGCTGACTGTTCTCGTCTTGTACAGGGCGGGTACCTGAATGTGGGTGATCTAGAAGTGGGGAACGCACAGTATTGGTGGTAACCTGGAGTGGCACCGCTTTTTCCTGTTTATGAAGCTGATGGCCCCTCAAAGGTGATAGCACATGTCGGGTACTCGCCGAAGCGGAGGCAATGGGACTTGAGGGAGGTAAAGACAATTGGGCCGCTGCGTCGAAGTAGAACCCATTAACGCCGTCGCTAGCAGCTTCGGGAACCTTCATTTGTTTCACAAATGGAGGACGAATTTGCTGAACATGACCTGGATTTGAGCTTGGACCGGCGAAGGTTTGGCGTGAGGCAGAGGGAAGCCAGTCAGAAAGACTCTTTGGAAACACATCCTCTTCTGCATTATGGCGTTTCCTCTTCATTTTTTCAGGCGAAGTTACCCTAGCTTCATCTTGATTTGACTTCCGTTTCTTCGGTATGGAAGATTCAACTTGTTTCGAGGACTGCCTTCCTTTTTGTCCATCGTTTCCTTTACGTCGAGCTTGTTTAGGTCTATCCGCTTCAGCGAGTCTTTTTTTCCACATCTCTGTTCGCGCTCGCATATTGCCGGATAGGTTGTGATCAATCTCTTCTACTCGAGAGTCGAACGTAATTTCTACCTGTTTCTGAACAATCTCATTAGCCGAAACGCGACCCATTGCTTCCCGCGCTTGGACGTGAAGTTCCTGCAGGGACAGACAATCTCTCCAACTACGATCATGACGACGAAAGTACTTGGTGATTCGTGGCCAACGGAGTTCATAGTGCTAGCAAAATCATTGAGATAGATCAAAAGAGCACAGGAATATGAACGAACCTCGCTACCCTCAGATACAGTGAATCTGTTGTAAGATCGTCAGTATGATGACGGTAAATCTAAGAAGCGCAGACCTATCGCCGAACAATTCCACTGCGATGGGTTCCCGCAGCATGAATTGGGGTCTAGCAAGTTTGTCGTACATATAGAAGGTGTATTCGAGTTCATCGCAAGGCTAAAAAGAATAGCTTGGTCAGTCTTCACCAAGTGCAGGAACATCGTCCGACAAACCAATGGCTGTTTCTTGTCGCTATCGCACTCGACGGGATCATCAGTCTTAATCAAGAAGTTAAGTGATTCCAGCTCGGCTCTCGATAGCCCATACGCTGCAGTAAAATAGATGTAAAAGTGAGGTTTTAAGGTCGGCTGTGGATACCGGTCATTAGATAGTGATAGGAACAAAATGAGGAAAACCAACGTCATTCATAGTGTCAGACTTATTAGTTTGAGCACCGATGTAGAAGGTCGTCATGGTCGTAAGAGGAACTAAACCAAAGAAATTAGTCTTCGAGATCTAGCGGAGAAATTCACTTTTCACCTCTCAACTCCAATGCACGATCAGAGACATTCGCAGCAGCCAAAAGCACTAGGTCTAGGGTATCTCCCAGACCTTCAATGTAATCCTTCTTGAGTTTCACCCAAGGTTTCCCATACTCGTTGTACTCTGATTCTGCGGCCTTCAGCACTAACCCCTCTTCCCCGAATGCCAGTTTTCGAGCCAGTACTTTTCGCAATGCGCCTCTGGCAGGGTTTCCGTCTTCGTCAAGTTCATCTCCATCATCCTCATCATCTTCATCGTCTTCATCGCTAACATCATGATCATTCGGAGAATGGTTGTGGATGTCGATGAGCCAACGATCAGCTAGTATGGCTTGGCCCGGTTGCGTAATGATGAGCTTCTCGAGGATTTCACGTCGACGGTAGTAAGGCTGCTGGATCAGTGATTCATCTTCGAGGTACATTATGTCGAAAAATATGAGTCCAAGATGCTGGCCTTCTGCGTTAGATTTGAGAGATGACTCTGATTCGTTGTCAGAGTCTCTTATATGGTCACAAAATTAATATCAAGGATATCAGTAGTCAGGGCATTCGACTCACACCAAACATTCGCCATTGATCTTCTTTGACCACCGACCTCTCACACCCACGGCAGTCTCACGAATCAAACGTCGTATGCGCCAAAATTCTGCAAGTAAATAAGGGCGTGAGCGTAAGTTTCCCTCATGCATCACAGAGGCCTACCAAGAATTTGAGTTCCTTCGAACGGCACCATCTCAGCGTCCAAAATGGCGCTTCTTTTGACTCTTGGTTTGACACCCGGCTGTCCATTCAAGCCTAAACAGTCCAAAATTACATCATGTAGTGCCCTGCGGTCATCCGTCGACTCCCTTTTGCTTTTGCTGAAAATAGTAATTTGAGGCTTTTGCCCCTGCCGGACTTGAACGTGAATTTGAGCCCGCTCGCCATCGTATTTAGTCTCGGCCCAGACCTGAGAAGAGTTCGAAAAGAAAGAAAGGGCGTGTTTGCAACTGCGGCCTTTTTGAGATTTGGGGACCTGTCGAAAATGAAGCATAGTGAGGGAAATGGGAAGAGCAAAAAGGCAGGGAAGCTTACTCCAATTTGATATCCAATCTCGGGCCCCACTTCATAACCACTTTCAAAGGCTTTGGCAGCGTCGTCCAAGTCCCATCTCATTCGGTAGGACTTGTTCATTCTGTTCGATAAGTCCCAGGCCCTCATCGCACTTTCTTTAATCAATATCTTGACTGCTTTCGTATTGTAATCCCTCAAGGCTGTCGTAGAGTCAAGCTCGAGCTGTGGATATAGTAAAGGTCGTAGATCTTTCAAGATGATCTGAGTGAGCACAGCGGCTTCCAGGGGTGACATTTTCCGATATAGAGTTCTCAAAATGCTCTTTCTTGTATGCTTTTCTTTAGTAAGATGGCGACTGAGATTTCTCGTTGAAAAGCTAGAGTGGGACCAAGGTGATGTGGACGCCAAGTTGTTCAGCAGTTTGTCTACATCGGATATTCCAAGAATGCCAATATATGTCTCGTTACACTGATATGGTAATAAGTACTCGACAAGCCTCTAGAGTCGATAGTGAAACTTACTGGAGACGTTGCCTCAAGCAAAGCCTGTACTTTCTCCCCCGGAGATACAGGAAGTTTATCCACAGCATCTACTCTATCCTGGCTCATACAGAGGACCTCTGCTACCTCGCCAATTAAGCTCTTATCCCTCAAGCCGAACTTTCGCTTGTGATCGTCTTCAGGGAACAAGAACCGAAAGATGATTGAGGTTGTACCGGCTGGCATCGGTGTTGCCTGGATACGCCGGGAGAAGGTATAAAATACTTCGTACGCAGGAGACCAGGACCATTCTCGATTTATATTCGCTTTGCGTTGTTGATTGCTGCGAGGTTTACTCTTCTTAGCGATGGATTGGACAAGCTGGGCAAATCTAAGAGAGAAAATCAACAAGAGCGAAATTAAGGCTCGTTGTCACGTACTGGAAGAATTTTAAAGGATGTCCAAGGTCGCCATCGGACATTGTGGGTATCGCAGAGTATCGCTCGTGGTGGTGGAGGGTGAGTCACTGAATGACTGCGATTGAGAAATGCCGGTTTAGACGGCAAACTGTGCCATGTTCCTCAAAACCATGACTCTTCACCGCTCATTCTCCACTTCTGCTGCCCTTTCAAATCGTTGTATTGCTTATGTACAGAATGGTGACCCTACTCAAGTTCTCAGATCTGTAACTTTTTCAAGACTTCCTCCGCCGTCACCAAACACTGTCAATCTCAGGTTCCTTTTATCACCTATAAATCCGGCAGACGTGAACACTATAGAGGGTGTATACCCGTCCAAACCGAGTCTTACGTCCAACCTCACTTCCAAGGGATTAGGATCCTCTGAGGAACCAGTCTATGTCGGAGGGAACGAAGGATTAGCGCAGGTAGTTCAGGTCGGAGATGGCGTTGAGAAACTCAAGGAAGGCGATTGGGTAGTCATGGATAAGCCACAGCTAGGAACGTGGTCTACAAGTCGTAACGTGTCTTTCAAGGATGTTATTCGACTTCCTACTTCTGGCTTAACCGAAGCCCATGGCGCGACTATGACCGTATGTTCTTATGCCGTGGGACACCGATATGGGTGCTAGCGTTCCTCAGGTTAATCCAACAACCGCGTATAACATGCTTACCGGCTTCGCCAACCTCAAAGAAGGTGACTGGGTGATTCAAAACGGAGCGAACAGTGCGGTTGGTCCTGTTTCTCTTCTGAAAACCATTCATTAATCCACCGGGTACAGGTCGGCCAGCTTGTCATACAGATTGCCAAAGTTAAAGGAATCAACACCATCAATTTTGTTCGTTCTCGGTAGGTCATCTACACTTCGGTACAATCGCTAGTTTTTTATATTCACGAAAGAGATAATATGGCACCTCTTGTTGAGCATCTCAAGGGTCTCGGCGCAACCAAAGTCTTAACCTATGATGATCTGAATGACAAGTCTCTTCGCACTAAAGTCAAAGAATGGACCGGCGGCAAAGTACGCTACTTGTCTATGTATCAACATGTCCTCTTATGACCACGTAACAGGACATCCGGCTAGCTCTGAACTGCGTAGGCGGAGAGCCTACCACGTCCATGGCTAAATTTCTGGGCCAAGATGCTCATCTAGTTTCTTATGGAGCCATGTCCAAGAAACCGCTTTCACTCCCGACGTCCCTTCATATATTCAAGAATCTCACTTCGCATGGGTTTTGGCAAACAAATTGGACGAAAACTCACTCGAGAGAAGAGAAGGAACAGTTAATAACAACATTGGCGGAGATGATGCAAGAGGGAAAGGTAACAATGATATTAGTGTCTTTCAATATATTTGTTTATTCATCCTAAATCAATAGATTAAAGCCCCCGAACATACGATCGTTACTATTGGTGCAAAAGAATCGGATGAGGAGGCTACTGCGAAGATGCAAGATGTATTCGCAAACATAGCCCAGGGCAGATATGGGAAGAAAGTGCTTCTCAAGTTGGAAGATACATCTACGTAATTGGTGGACTCAAAGAATGAATAATGCTGTGTGATGTACAACTTTATATCCTTTTGGAATGGCTCTGGAAACGAGCGAGAATCTGAATGTAAATTACCTGCAAGAGTACAACTGGCATCTCGCTTTCGAGGTTGCCCAGTGCAGGTGCTCTATGAAAACTCGTGCAAAAAGAGCTCATCCGTGTTCTGACATGGATTCCCAACATGTTTTGAACCTGTAGGCTATTACCAAAGCTCCTATTCCGTAGTTTTCAATGTCCCCACAAGTACGCCAAGCCACCTTTAACCTCAGAACCGCTTTTCTTGGGAAAAGTCCTCTGAGAAAGCATACGGTAAAAATTTTTTTGCGGCCTCAAAAGTGATATACTTACCGGACATAGGTGCACATCACTCACGATTGTCAGAGCGCATCGTCGGCTGCGTACAAGAGACTAGATGTCTCAGTAAATATGTTAAATAGTACATAGTCAAACGAGTACATGGTACAATAACTTACCCTCAGAAGCACGCGAGATGGTGTGAACGACTAGCGGAAATATACTGCTCTTGTGCGTATAAATAATGTCCGTAGGTAATGAATGTCTTCTATCCGAGCACCTACGAACCCAGACGAAAGAAAAGAGAAAACATAACATACTGACTACGGTTGCGGATGAGCGCAGCTAACAGAATAGGTGGAATCCGGCGATGCTCCTGGCATCCATCCTTATCCTCAACAAGGGTCATTTGGACTATAAGGACCGCTCGTTTAGAGTAAAGTCACAGTAGTGTTCTCCCACCCAACCGTGCACTTGATAGGACCGTCATCTTTATGCTGGTAAAATACTTGGGCAGTTTTCACGACATTAGGTTCGCCATCGAAGGTGAAGAAGGTATTGGTTGCAGGGAAGCTACCGTTTTCTGCGATGAACTTGGTGACACTCTCAGGAAGAGTTTTCCCTCCTGCCATGGTGCCCCAGATAACTGAAATAATGTTTCTGTGTCCATGACGGTAGTTTAAAATATATTGGTCCCGAGGCGGATCGTCGGGCCTGATAGAAAAAGCACCGGTGTTTGCATTAGTGACGGAGATCTGCAGAGGGAAGTCGCCATATTGGTATAATATCGAGAGGGTCTTGTTGATTCCAACCGCTGGATCAGGCCATCCATACCTGTGGAAAGTTATAAGCCTGCGCCGAACGCCAAAGAAGCATCTACGTACGATTGCCAGTCATTGTAGTTCAAGTTCAGAGTCTGATTCCGAATCAGGCCTCGAACGCTTTCGGTAAGATCCAACGTTGACCAAAAGGCAGCATGGACTTTCAGGTGGGGAGTAGCTGTAACATCCACATGCCCGTAGGCCCTAGAAACATCGGGTAGACTGAAAGACATTCTGTAGGAGACAATCGAGAGCACAAAAGATTGGTAGTTGGAATGAAGAACAAATATTGAAATATCGTGATTTTTATAGATCCAAAAGGCGATTACTCGAAATAGTTGGAAGCGGAGCAGCCTTCACCAATGCAATGGTATTGGGAATATCCATCCGATTTCGTGCCGTAAAACCAGGAATCCTCTGGCAGCCAAAATATTACGCTGCGCACTCAAAGCAGTTAAAACCTTCGCCTGAAGCTTCGACCGCCCATTCGCAGGCGAAATTTGGCAAAGGACATGGACTAACGATCTACTAGAAGTTAGAATGTTTGACAGTTGAATGCTGCATCCAGAGTAAATGCAGAGCTTCCGTTACCTGAATAAAAATTGTGTTTCAAAATTAATCATTGAAATGAGAACCGCCTCTTGACAAAAAATCGTAAGGGAAATTCAAGGAGTCAAGCTTTTTTCCTGTTGCATAATATGATGATTTTAAGTATCTCCGGAGGTGGCGAATGTTTGTTTGTAAGTTAACACAGTCATTCCCACGAAGTTCAATGAACACCTGCATCACTTTGCATGGCGGTCACCTCGGACTGCTCTTGAACAAGCTAATATAGCCTCGAAGTACTGCTGTTTAAAGCTATATATACGCGATTTACGGTATCCAATGAAGAAAATTTACCTCCTGAGATTAACGTTCGTTGTCCATTCTGGAAAATGAATAAAAGTTATAATATATATATATATTTTTGTATCCTCGTTTATTGCCCTTCGTCCCGAAGGATATGGTAAGCAGTACACTACGTCAAAAACTACATGTATCTAGAAAGGCCGTCCGAAATCAAGAGATATAGCTACTACAAAGTTATAATATAATGAAAGGTAGTAGATCCATAGTGGACCGTGCTCGACCAGAGCCGAGAACCTAGCGCGAACATTCAAGATAGGCAAAAAAACCGATCCTGAAATAGTTAAAGCGTCAGATATAGAGCTAATAAATGGACTGTCCCCAGTGCGCCTATATCAGCTTAGTTTTACCTATTCTCCCGTCCTAACGATAGTAAGAAATGACTCACATGTTGGAGGATATTAACCTCAAAAGCTGATGCTTTTTTATTCCGAGACTGATTAGAATTTGGCTGGACTTTCCCACTTCGAAGTTCCAAGGCTCCTCGAGCTCCGCATTTAAGTAATAATTTCCAAGGCCAATTTTTAAGGCCCTACAACATACGAGTACATCGGAGCTTCGAGACCTGCTATCCTTTCCTTTGTAGGAAAGAGGACTGTACATGCAAGCAAACAGAGCAAAAATGTCGCGATCTCGAGAGCAATTGAACAATATTCCAAAGGATCACTGTGTGCTGATTATATCCGAGATACCTACATTACTGAAGAGTGGCATATCGGCCATCGAGCCGTACCGAGGCTGGTTTAAGTTTTAAAATGACCAAGCTCTTTGAGTTAATTTGAAGCATTGTCCACCTAGATTTCGGGAGATTCCAATCCTCTAGCCATGAATTATCGAGTGATTTCATGTTTGCAAGACCACTCGGATATAAGATGTACGCTGACACAGTGACAGGGCGAGAGAACGCGCTGTGAAGGAGCTTCATAGGCGCATTGGTGTCGGGAGCAATATCAGAGAGCTGTCTGATCTGAAAGGATAAGAAATTACGTCATTTGCCGAATCATCCATCATTTCCAATAAGTACCGCCGTCCAGAGTTTGCCAAGGTATGTTCAGAGAATCGTCAGATGCTTCTCTACGACATGTACTACACCCGGCCGGCACTATTTGGTGAAAACGATTATCATCATTCAAAGTGCTGAGCAGAGCGTAAACTATGATACATATATACGTAAAAGTCATCGCAAGATATTAAAGGGTTTCAAGTAAACTATAAGCAAAGTAAGGTAAAGATGCAGAAGAAGCAGCGTGAACGGATAAATACGTGGATATGTCAGATACAAACAACTTTGAGAAGTCGCATTCTGGCGGGGACCTGGTGCCCTTTTGAAAACTGAGAATTCTAAGAATAAATTATTCCCGGGTCTCTATTAATCTTTTCAGTGCCGTCGCTTGACAAATTTGAATAAAATATCTCACAATCTTGCCCATCAGTCAACTACCGGCGGAAATTATGACTGAAAAACTTTTGGTTTCTCCTCGTCCAAAGGCTTTTCCGCCAAAATATGATAGCTTGTCGTAATAAGCCTCATCCTATCCGCCTTTACAAATGCCTCGCCATCTTTGGTCAGTCTCTTCATCAACGTCTTGAAATGTGCGGGAAGGACATGAACTTTCACAAGCGCCATCACTAATGCCTGCAATCTCCGGAAATAACCATCTGCCCTCTCAATCAGGGGTGCCTGCAGCCCATCGGCATCTATGCTCGCGTTACCGCTTTGCAGTACCCGAAAGCCAGCATCCTCTAGAGCCTGATGAAGCTTTTCTACAGTTGGAGTACCCACTGCCCCGATCAAAGGTTTGATTCGACGCATCAGCTCTGCATGTTCTGGGTTCGCTTGATCATAAGCGGGTAAGCTGACCCAGTCGAGAAGAGAAACTTTGGCCCCAGGCTTTAGAACGCGATAGATCTCTTTGAAGGTAGCAGGTAGATTTTTACACAGACTAAGAGCTTGGATCTGGTAGAACGCGTCAAAAGAGTCGGATGCAAGGGGAAGGGGAAGAACATTAAAGTCCTGCTGAACGAACTCCAACGGCAGATTTCGTTTTGCAGCAAAAGCACGGGCACTAGAAAGCTGGTCTGCGTCGAGATTGAGCCCGGTTACATGAGCCCCGGTATATTTCGACATATGAGCTGCAACCCTTCCGCGACCGCATCCTAGATCCAATACCTTGTTTCCGGGCTTAAGTCCAAGTTCCCGAGCGACAGACTCCTCATAGAGGAGCTGGTTGTCAAGGATTCCGGCCCGGATGTTCATCACTGGAGGAATATACATCTTCTCAACCTCCCCTAGAGCGCATAGGTGATTTAAGACACTGTAGTAGCTGACAAGACAGTCGTGTACAGCGCTTTGGTAGTCTGGGCCAAGCGTAGCAACCATCTGCGCTTCGTTCTCCCAATCTAGTCCATAAATAATGTAAGAGTTCATGAAATCGTCCATCTGCTTAGGGGTGAGATTTTTCAGCACTCGGAAGGAGTTTCGTATTGTCTTGATTCGTCCGGGGGACGCAGAGCGGTCAACATCAATGGCGGAGGGGCTACGTTTGACGTTCTGAGCCTTTTTGGCTTGGGCAATGCTGTCTGAGCTACTGGCAGCGTCCGAGCTCCCTCCGGATGAAGCGAGAGGGGTCTTGGAAGGAGCCGGAGTGGGTACCGGAACCGCAGTCTGAACCGCCACAGGAGTCGAACGCGTAGACATGAAGAGAAGGAGGTACTTTTGACCGGGAATAGGTTTTATATGCGAGGTTTTAAAAATTTGAACACACGATGATGCAGGGGGGTAAAAGAAGACGCGTAGAACAACAATGGTGATTAATAGGAAACTCCAGTCCGACAGATATGACTCTAGAGCTGAGTAATCGTTTCGACGGAGCCTCGAGGGATTTATCCTTACAATGGTCTGATTACAGAATACCCTTAAAAGTAATGTCGATTACCATATTGTGCCGTATGACTCGGTCGTTGAATTCCAGACTTTTGGGGCTCTTCCTGAAACTGAAACGAATGGCGTCAGAACCCTATCAAACAATATGTTTCCTGGACCGAACAGTCTGGAGAACCTTCCGCTCCGATTCCGGGCTGTGTAATTCTGCGAGGCATTAGCAAGCTACTAGCACTGTCCGCGAATGCGTCGGCGCCGTGGGCGTTCGATTATGGTCCAAGGAAAAGCCACTACTAATGGTAAGCGGCGCTTCCAAGTTTCAGCGCCGTGGGTAAACGGCAGTTGCGAGCCATGTGTGGTCGACGTCACTGGCAATCAATGGGTAACCCGGCCAGGCGATACTTCGGAAATAAGTATTTCAGTGTATCGGATATTTTCATGGTATCATCTACGCACCTATGAATATCTGATTAGCTACAACTTGAAGAGCCCGGACGAGCTGAAGAAAACGGTGAGGCGATAGGAGGGCATCATGATGAACACTGAATGTACTGAACATTACCTGAACATGCCGTGCAGATCGAGGGTTTGGTTAAATCCGGAACTTGCGTCACATCATCACAGTCACGTTGACGTGAAGGGCTTGGCGTCACACGCTGTCAGGACTCAGACGCGTCTGTGCCGCTCGAAGGGAACGAGATGTAAACGCGGATTAAAATGCGAACGAACGAATCACACATACTACCGTTGAAGAGCTTGAGAAACTTCATTCTTCTCGAAAAAAAAGAAGATCCTTCAAAGCAACAATATAACAAGTATATAGAAACACAAGAAACAAAACAAGACATATCGAATGAAATGAAGCTGCCACCGATATCCAAGTGTACTTCAGAAACTTACCATCTTACCCCTTTTACTTCCAGTTGTTCCTTTTCCCAGTCGGCCAGCCAAAGATCAGAGTGCTTCCAGATTCTGAGGTCCATCATCCTTCGCAGATGGGCAAGGCAGTTTTCCGCCTCGACGGGAATAGGGCTTACCGACCCATGAATATGGATTCTCGCCTTCTTCAACTGACGCATTGATTGACAATGTGCTTGCTCAAAATGATCAATTCTCTCGGCTACATCCAGCGTGGTTGGTCTCGAGCGGGATTTGAGCATTGTTAGAATCAGATTGAAGTATCCCGGTCCACATCTCTCTGCGTCCAAATATAACCAAAGTTCTTCCAAGTTTGGAAGAAAATCAGTGATGTCTGTGCGAGCACCAGTGAGCCCATGTACGATCGTCGTAGTTTTAGCCATAGCTCGTAAGAAGGGTTCGAGGTCGTGGGCATTCTCCTGGATGTATAGAGAAGTGATATTAGAAAACGCAGCAGGTACACTGTAAATCAACGCCGCATCCAAATCGACAGCGTCGAGCTGAGGGAAAATATCGCTACCGATCCTGCGCATGAGCCTTGAAAATTCCATGTGCCCTTCGACACCTCCCAGATGAAGAGAAGTTAGCGAAACAGCGGACCGTTGCTGGAAATCGAGTAGCTGATTGGTTAAATCAGTATCGAGTTCTTCGGTTAGGGTCAATAATCGTAGTCTGGTTAGAGAGGGTGTGATGAGGCATTGGAAGAGCTTAGCGACGACAGCGGAGCTGAAGCTGAAGCTAATGTCGAGTGAGTTCAAGTAAGGAAGAGATATCGGGTGGGAGAAGTGATTGAGAAGGATCCTGCCGTCGTAACCCAGAAACTCTGAAGGACGAAATTTGAAGTGGACCAGATTTGTCGTTCTTCTGAGAACAGAGAGATAGACAGAGGGGCACAAAAACGCAGAGCTAGCCTCAATTTTCAGCGCCTTCAAGGAGGCGAGGGGCAGCGTCATGAGTTCGAGGAGTGAGACCTCGCCATGCTCAGCGATCTCCAAGTCAACTAGGTGTCCAGATCCGGAAAAACATTTGATTCCATTCGGGAATTTCTCTTGCAGGTATCCGAAAGGATCAACCAAAGCTGCGCTACCTTGATTAGTCCCAAGGAATCGGGAACGCGATTCGACGACAGGAATGTCGATACGGAGAGTCTCCAATGAAGGGAACGAAGATGACGGAATGTGAAAGATTGGAAGGAGAAGAGCTACAGGTCCGGACAACCTTAAAGACCGAATACGAAATGAGAACGAGAGAGCAGTAGCAAGGATTGATGTAGCCGATTCGCATATGGTGAGATCCAACTCGATAGGGGAAGACCCACTTCGGCTTAGCCATTCGCGTATCATTCGAGGGGATGTGCGAGACTGGTAGACCTGACAAATCTTGAGTTTTGACCAAATTAAAGGCATACAGAGAGCAGCTTTCCTCCATGCCGTGCACACGCCTGTGATAACGAACCGAGGACGTATGAAGTCGCTGGTTGTGAAAGGGGGAGCAGCATTGGGATTTGATATGAATTCCACGACGAGAGTATTCGAAGCGGGCGGCAGAAGACAATAGATTCTAAAAATTTCGGTTAGAATTTCTAAAGGAACGCGACGTATGGGCGACAGAATGTTTCTTAATTGGGCGATTTCATCAAGCGTTTCATTCAGTTGATTGACGACTTCTTTGTGAAGCGGACTATCTTGACGAACGTTCATTGTTATCATCAAGGTTCGCAGATTCGAAACGTGCTGCTCTGCTTCCAAGATGTGCAATTGTACAGATATCTTGTCCTGAGCTGAGAGCCATACTGGGCCTTCTAAGCGGCCGCCCGAGATATGCGAGCTGGGAATTCTAGATATTAGGATAGGCGAGGTTCGGGGAGCAGGGCGAGGTAGGGTCCACGGTATCGCATTTATGAACGTAAGACGCGAGTGAGATGGCATCTAATGAGAACTTATTAGGCATCTGAAGACGAAAATGTCAAACCAGTTTACCTGAGAACACGGTGGTACAGGTTTCGCCGGGTCCGGGATATCACAGTTTGGAATGTACCCGAAAAGAAAATAGGCGCCGAAAGCTTGCACTGAACCATGACTCGCCGTACTAACATTATTGAGTTTGGGTTTGTTCCCTTTGACACGCTCACATTCCCTCAGAATGCTCTCAGATTCTCACCCAACTATCGGAATACTACAAGTTGTCTCCGCAATCAAACGCTGTCCAAAGTTAGGTCAGACGATTTCCCGAATCGCGTCATTTAACACCACCGCCGATTTCTTTTCTCCCCACTACCATGACCTCTGCCAACTTTGAATCCATTCCAACGCTTGACTACTCTTTGGCTTTGGACAAAGAAACGAAACCGAAATTTATAGCACAACTTCGAGACGTCATGATCAACGTTGGCTTTCTTTATCTTGAGAACACGCCCGTTGATAAGGACATTGTCTCGGACCTCAAGCTGCAGATCCCAAAGCTGTTTGCATTGCCACAAGATTTGAAGGACAGTCTGCGAATGGCAAATTCGCCCCATTTCCTTGGCTACTCGCGACTGGGTGCAGAGTTGACCAAAGGAGCTGTAGATTACCGAGAACAGTTTGATTTCGGTACCCCCTGCGTATCATGCTTCAAACCAGGAGATCCAGATTATTGGAATATCTACGGTCCATCTCAGGTGCGAAGCACGCGCATTTACAATAGTGCTACGGGTATTAATCCGATTCATATCCAGTACCCGAGCGAAGATCAACTTCCTGGATTCAAAAGGTTGCACGAGACCTATCTCACACAGTTGCATTCACTGTCTTCCAATTTTTTACAATTAGTTTCCGAGGCCCTTGGACTCCCTTCCGATACCCTGGATCGGTTTTACACCTCAAGCGGTCGTATGCACCTGACTAAAATCGTCAAATACCCGGTACAGCAGTTTTCTCAGCAGGGGGTCGGTGCCCATTATGATGGTTCTATGATTACATTTGCGAGTGTAAAACTCTATGAATCCAGTGCCAACAACTGAGACGCTTGATTTCTAGCTTCTACAAGCCTCCGAGGACCACAATGGGCTCCAGGCCCAGAATCTGAGAGGTGACTGGATCAATGTACCTCCCAAACCTAATACATTCGTAGTGAGTATCAATTTGCACTGGTTAAAACTCGGCGTTGACTATAGGATAACTCAGATCAATTTTGGACGATGTTAGTTGTATCCCTCTTTTATCACCTGCATACACCGAGAGTGACCGAGCTGCTAACCAGCGTTGGAATTCGTTACTCAGGGCGTTGTTAGAGCCACCTCACATCGTGTTCTAGCGCCACCTCCAGAAGCGAAGACACCACGATATTCTGTGCCCTTTTTTTACAGCGGAATGGATCTGGAGGCCAGGGTCGACGGAGCGGCACTTGAAAATCTGCTTCCTCCGGAAATTCTCAAGTTACGCGATGAGAGAGGCACGTTACCAACAACAGAGTGTGAGGCGATTTGCTGTGATCAATGTTCCGCATTATTTCTGAAGCTTGAAATCTTAGCGATCAACTACTCAGAGTACGCCTCTGACGTTGCAGGGAAGGTGTATCTGATAGGCAGGGCAAAGTCAGTGCATGTTCATCATTCTTCTTTTTGCACGTCGCTGAACTTTTTTCCTAATCCGACGTCGCAGGAGTCATCCGGATGTTGCTGAACGTCATTACCCTGATCTTTTCAAGGAGCTGTTCCCTAATGGGATGCCGTTGCATGGAATAGCTTATTGAATTTGTTCGGTTGAGACCATTGAGTGTCATTTGCATGTATGTTTCCGAAATCGATTATATGTCCTCTGCAAACGAAGCTATTGTAAACATTTGAGTGAGCGGATGGATACCGTATCGATCGCTTGCTGATGGGAGAGGTTGAATCCAGAAAAGGAAACTGATAAGATAAGATAAATTGAATATTCTCGCGCACGAACCAGCTATACAGAAACCCGTCGGACCCAGAACGTTTACCTTTGTTTCGTCGCTGTCGTCGAGTTGTCCTCCACAGTAAACCGCCTCGTCTGCGAGGTCCAGTCTTTAAAGAATTTTCTGGCATTGTCATGCACGGCTCGACGCCAGATTCTTTCGATACTCTATCTGCGCCATCTCCTTCACCCCCACCTACAGCAGCTTCCCTTACTGGATTCGAAACAGTCAGAGCCTCTATTATCTCCGCCCCAGCATCAACTGGCACTACCCCAGCAATGTCAGAAACAACAGAAGTCACGGCAGCCAAATTGGCGCGGCCTCAGTCTTTTACGGAAAAGGTCCCGGAAATGGCCAAGGCAGAAAAGGCACCTGTACCAGCGTTGACCGACTCGGCTGGTCTCAACTCAGACTCTGAGCTCTCAGAGCTGACAGAAGAAGAACAGGACTCGGAAAAGCAGTCAAAATCTAAACACAAACAAAAGCAAAAAAAGGCTGCGAGTCCGGAAACTGTCAATTCGACATCGACATCGACATCTCGCAATAATTCGTCTTCGTCATCGAGTAGAGGACGAGGGGGCTCGCGTCGTGGAAGAAAGAAAAGAAGTACATTGGTCCCGGCGCCGATGTGGGGTTGGGCCGTTTACGACGGTGAAGAGGATCAGGGACAAGAAGCCGGCGAAGAGGACGAACAAGTGCAGAATCCATTGGATGTCTTGACTTCTGCTGCACTTGGGCGACAAAAATCGGAAAGCGAAGAGACGGAGCTGGTCGATACACACAATGTCGGCGGCAGGGATGGCGATATTACTATGGCTAACCCCGTAGGCTCTGTTGCATCTTCGCGTGGACCATCGCCCGACTCGCTGGCTTCATCTCGTCCCTCGCCAGGGCTAATGTCTTCGAGGCAGAGACAGCAGGTGTTGAATAAGTCTACAACAAGGATATACAAGGAGAATTCAGATTCCGCCACAGAAGATGAAGACGATAATACGGAAGATGAGAATATTCCACCAGCTCCAAAATCTCGACCGAAACCAAATCTTCGCATTGACGCGTCTGCTCAACTGCTTTTACATCCCCATCCCCCTTCGGCTGCTTCCGCTAACGTGAAGTCCCCAACTTCTACTTCTCCTTCCGTCTCTCGGCCACATTCAGCTTCTTACTCCGCTGCTGCCACTCCTGCAACTGGTCCATCTACCCCGCCACATGCTGCTAACACAGGCTCCAATGCCCCAGCTGCAACGAAAGCCAGGTCAACTCGTGGTGGTAGAGGCCGTGGGAGAGGAAGAGGAAGAGGCGGGAGAGGGAGAGGGACAGGATCTAGAACTCATAATCAGAGTAGAGCAGTAGATTCAGAAGAGCCCGGTGTCGATCTGGATAAACCGACGTCTGCGTCCGCCCGGGGAGGTGTTGACGCCGAGCACAATGTTCTTCAACGTTCCGGTATTTCGAATGGTACCGATCCTATGGACGTGGGTTCTAATGGAAAGAAGGTTGACATAGAGCTGGAAGATGAGCCCATAGATGCTTCGTCCGCACTCTTAGCTTTGGGTGAGTCCTTGACTTGCAATTTCTCCTTCCCCACAGCTCTGACTTTAACCTGTTCACGGCAGCGGGCACAGTAGCTGATATTGAAGCGCAATCGAAGTCGAAGTCGAAATCCGGACCCGAACGATCAGCCGCTGTCAAAGCCGCTAGAGCCGATATTCCTTCAGATACATCTGAAGGCGAAGAGGGCGATGGTGAAGACGAGAAGGAAGACGAGCAAGCGGAGGATGAGGATGAGGATGAGAAGGAAGAAGACGAGCTTGACAAGGAGGAAATCGAAAAGGAAGATCTCGACCCTGAAGTTTCCGAAAAAGAAGACGGGGACATTTCTGATAAGGAAGACATAGACGAAGATCGGTCTGACAAGGAAGAAGGAGATGTTGATATCTCGGACAAAGACGAAGACGAACGTGACGAGGACGTCGAAGAGGAGGAGGAGGGCCAAAAACATAAACGCAAACGAGATGCAGATGCAGATGAAGACAAGGACTCCAACTTGGACGCGGAAGAAAAGTCTGATCGCGATTCCAATGTGGACCCAGACGAAGATCCTGATGCGTATCTGGAGGAAGAAGACACTGACCTCCAACCGGCCCATCGAGTGGAGGCACTCGAATTTCTTGCCAGAATCGAGCTAAAATTTGCGTTATTAAGGGAAAAGGTATATGTGGAGAAAATGGAAGAACTGGCCTGGGAGGAGAGCTTAATTGGGAATGGTATGCCCATACTCTTGCTCTTACGTTTCTTGCTACTGACGGTGCTTCCCTCCCGCCTCCCTTATAATCCACTCAAATCCTTCCTCGTACTACAGGCACACACCCCGAATTGCATTACATTCATTCGGAGCTTTCCCGTCGAAAAAACAAGCGTTTGGAACTTGCAAAGCGAAAATGCGAATTTGAAGTATCGAATGTGACGAAAAAGCGGAGAATCGACGAAAGTAGTGTTTGGCAGACTTGGAAGGTAAGTGCAATCTATTTTATTTTCGCCTGCTTTTTTGGCGCCTCGTCCTTCCCTTCAGACTGCAATCTCTGTGGATTTTATTTATCCTGTGTTGTTTGTCTTTAAATTGACTAATGATCTTTTTTTTATCTTATATTTCCGATCGCCATGTGTACAGGTTCAACGAGACCAACTCCAAACAGACATAATCGCGGAAACTAATCGCAAGAGGCGCAAATTAGAGCGAGAAAGAAGGGCTGCTGATAGGCCTCAGCCAGGTGTGTGAAGCAGTCATGAATTTTCTGCCACGTGGTTTATTTGTTTCTAACTAATCCTCTCTGCCTTAACTTCTACGCAGTTCGCCGCGTACCGCTTCCACCTGATCCACGTTTTTCCTATTCACTCCCTCCTCCGCCTACCCTTCGTCAAGTCGTTGATTCATTCCCGCTCCCGAACGAAAGCAATATCTTGACGCGGCATCAGGATTCTACAAGGTTCAACGTGCCCAAAACTCGACCTCATGTCAATGGCGTCAATGGTGTTAACGGTACCGGTGCAAAAAGAAGTCGTTTGAACGGTATTGCGCCCGCGCATCCCCCTCTCGGACTCGGTTCTCTGACCTCTCTTGTCGCCTACCCCGAGCTCTCAACACTTTCCTCGGCGGAGGTACAGGGAGATCTGGAAAGACTGCTCATTGGAGCGAGAAGATCTGGCATGTCGAACCAAGGGCCTCCACTCCCAGTTGGCATGGGTGTGGATCGCATGGGGAATATCCCGGGCCCGATAAATGTGGGATTGGAACGCATGACAACGAACATGAACATGAATCTTAACAGTAACTTGCAGGGTATAGGTCCTGGTATCTATGATCAACATCCCGCACACGGTATTCCCGTAACCCCAGGGTCTGGACATGCACATATTAGCCCGCATGGACAGCTTCAACACATTCAGCATGCCCCTGGAGCTAGAGTTGGCCCAGGAACACCTTCCTCTCATTCTCATTCGCACTTGCCGAGGGAGCCTCAGCCTCATCCCCACTCCCACCCACATTCGCAGCATCAGCCTCTAGGACATGGCCACCCTCCAACGTCGCATGGATCTCATGGTCTCAGCGGACCTGCGAGACGAATCATATCTGGCCCTGGAGGTCCCGGGCCTGCGCCATCACCTGCTTTGTCATCCACTTATGAACAGCATGGGCCTCCACCACCAATGATGAGCATAGGAGGTCCCGGTTCGGGATCAGGATCAACTGGCGGTGGAGTTCCAAGACCGGGTTCGGGGATGGAATCAAGGCCTGGGTCTGCTGCTGAGCTCGTAGGAGATAAGGAAAGAGAAAGAGTCGGAGGTTCACGATCTTTCCACCCTTCCCACATCCACGGACACCCTGCGAATTCGGGAGTCGAACGTGGCGAGCGAGGCGAAAGAGAAAGGGATGGGGATGTCGTCATGGGTGGACCTGGTCATTCGCATCTACCTCCTCGTCCGTCCTCGACCACTGCCGCTCTCTCTTCTTCAATGTCAACGTCTGGTCCAAATCACGGGATCCATGGAAGACAAGTCTCGGCTTCCCCGTATTTCGGGCCTAGAGCTGAAGCCGCTGCTCAGGCTCAGGCTCAGGCGCAAGCCCAACAGGCCGTATCAGGGCCTAGCTCAACCTCTGCTTCAAGTGTACCTCCGCCTCCCCCCCAGTCATCCTCGGCATCATCAGTGATCCGAAAACGATCCCCATCCCCCGTTGCGCCTGTTGCTCCAGGTGTTGGTATCGGTATTGGTCCGAATGGTGCTGGGGCGAAGGGAAATGGTCAATGGATGGGTCCAGGTATGGGGATGGGTGGGTTTGGTGGGGGACCTAGATGGGAAGAGGAGGAGCGGGAGAGGATGCACAAAGAAGGGAGAGATATGAGGGAGATCAGGGATCCAAGAGATGTCCGAGATTCTAGGGATATTGAGCGCGACAGAGACCTTGATAGAGAAAGAGATTCGCATATTCCTACTTCCCACCAACACAGACATATGCGGCCAGATCAGCAGCAACAGCCGTATCACCCACACCCATCGCAGCAGCATGCTAGACCGAAATCTGCTGGTGGGGCATCGCCGCATATTTATTCACATTTACATTCACATCCTGCTCACTCTACTCATAGTCATTCCGCTCATTCCAATCAGCCTGCCCAAGCTCACCACCACCATCACGTTCGACCGCACCATCATCACATCGTTCATCACCACCATGGTCCTCCTGCAGGAGGAATGAGTGGTCGCTCGGCCAGCACGTCACCGACTGCTGTTCGTGCCCCCTCGTTGAGCCCAAAGCTGACGAGGGGAGACCAGATTGTCGCAGAGCGGGAAAAGGATTTTAGAGAGAATGAGAGCGGGGCAGGTGGAACTAGCATCCCGCCGCGTGCGCCTGTGGCTCACCGACACCCCTCTACTGACATTATAAATCTGACTTCCTCGTCGCCTGTGGTCGGAAAGGCACCTCCACTACCGTTGGGTCACCCAGCTTCTTCGGGCTCCTCCGCGTCAGGAATAGAGCGAGAAAAGGATGCAAGAAGGGCAAGTGGCGGTAACGCAACTGATATGGGCGTCCGACAGCCTCCTTCTGCTCCTCGCGCAATGATTCTGGATGAGCGAGAACGCGAAAGGGAGAGGGAGAATCGTGATCGTGATCGTGATAGAATAAATTCAATACCGTTTGCGTTGGGGCCAGCGCCGCCAAATGGTACTGGCGCACCCTCCTCGTCTTTCTCTCGTTCATCCCCGTGGAACGCTGTGGACCGCGATGACCCTTACCGCCCGGGTTCGTAACTTTTCTTTCACAATTTTTCAATGATTCACCTGTTGATTCAGAGTCCATGCACCGAATGAGTCCAAATTATTCCCGTGGACTGTCATCCCTTTCTGGACCACCTACGGCAGCTTCGTCGCCTTTGTCCCCAACCAGAACGAAAACCCTTCCTCCTCGTCCCAACAGTCCCGCTGTTTCGCTAAATGTTTCCGGGCCTGGTCCATCGAGTCATTCGGCATCGTCATCGAGCTCAAGGATACGCTCTCCTCCTCAACGTCGATCTCCTCCGTTGCAAAATTCACTGCCGCAGAATCAGAACCCCAACTTCAATGGTAGTAAAGTCCAAGCTCCATTGCCGTCATCGGGTGCTACTCCTGTGTCGAAATCGGCCATAAGCTCAGTCACTTCGGGGCCGACATCAGTGGCCGAATCGACAGCGTCATCACAAGCTCCAGACGCCCACAAACATTTATCCCCTACTTTACCTTCGAAAACATCTCAAGTTTTAGCCGGTGGGCTTGGCTCTAATTCGACCTTACCGCCATTAACGTCAACTTCACTAATAACAGCGCCGACAGCGCTATCCGATTCAAAAACAAAGGATTTATCTATTACGAACGGTGCTCCACTGCCCCTCCCAATGATGAATGTTGAAGGAAAGTCATAGTTATTGTTATTGATGTAGTCTTTCATTATGGTAGCTGTGGCACGATACTACTTACGCTTAGCTTTGATTCTAGTTTTTCGTTTTCGTTTTCGTTCTCTAGTTGTATTCAGCACTTACATACCTTGATTATGCCTCGAGATCCCCTCGGTTAATATCCATTTCCTTTACAATTTCCTTTTTCTCGAGTCTAGCCTCGCGACCTCAAGTTAGGCATGAAGAGCTTTATTCAGTCACCGAAGTCAAAAATCTACTTTTCAGAGATGCTCTTCTTTACGTATTCACAGAAAACGTCAAGATGTTCAGCGAAGTGACTCTCGAACATGCTCGCTCTTCTTACTGTCTTCTCGTCACTTCTGAAAGTGGAGCAGCTCTGGTCTTTCCAAGCTAGTTGAAACTGCACACGGCTTGATTCTGGTGATCGAGGCTCGGTCTACTCGTTAATGAAACCCAAGTACAAAAGGTGCCAGCGAGTGTTAAAGGAGGCCTAGAGTATCCCACAATACCCGGATCGAGAAACATACTGAACAGGATATGGCGACGTTCAAGCGAGCGAGTGCGATCCCGAAAATAGTGCATATACTGGCCTGTACTAGGAGTCAGACCAATGTCAGCCAACGGCCGCTGATGCCGCTCAATCGAAAAGATTAAGATAGAAGCCCTCGTCCTCGGAATCATCACCATCATCCTAAAAATACCAGGTAAGAGAGCATTAGAACCAATAAACAGTTGCAGCGAAACAAGATAAATATCTACCTTCGCTAACTCCTCGTTCTCTTCCTTTTTGTCAACCTCCTTCTCTTGAGTGCCGCCACCGCCAGCGTCAACGGGGACAGGTCCACCACCGCTCGGAATTAAGCTTAGTTTGCTCGAGCCCTCTTGTATGAGTTGGTTGATATCCTTATCCTTCAAGGCGGAGAGAAGCTTGTCCAGACGTTCATCATCCGCCTGGATACTAACGGCCGAGAGGACCCTCTTTATGTCAGAGGCAGAGGGGGAGGGGTTGCCTCCCATTTGCAGGAGCAGGTAGGCTGCGATGTAGCGCATTCTAAGTGACAAATTGAGGCGGATAATGAAAAACGCAGGGGAGAAGCAGAGCTGAGTTAACGATTGCGGGTTAGGCAACTGGGAATAACCTACTTCTCTTGAGTACAACTTGGCGATTCACGGGGGGGATCGAAATTTGGCTCGCAAAAGGAACCCGGTATTGTTGCAGACTATCATTGCTCTAGTCCAACCACTTAAAAGGTCGGTTGTGAGCGGAGATGAGTCGTTCGGTAAACTTGACAAGACTCGACGTGAAAATGGATAGACTCATAATCAGAGGCTGCGCATATAGACGGACGCACATTGACTCTAACTCGGCGCACATGCACTTGCGTCAACGATTCACATCTGAACTCTCAAGTTTATCGGTACCGAATCTGCAAGGTTTAGATAGATTGTATTGATACATCTACACAACCAGACGAAATGCGATAGAGGCGAGGATATCGATACAGTAACTAGTCGAAGAGACCGAAGCCCATATCGTCGTCCGACTCTTCCTGTAATGATAGATGCAGATCAGTTACTATTCATATCTCAAGTAGTAGAGAAAACGAACCTTCTCCTCTTCCTTCTTCTCCTCTTCCTTGGGAGCCTCCGCGGCACCACCTGCGGCGGCGGGTGCGGCCCCTCCTGCAGCAGCAGCCCCTCCACCCGAAGGAACAGAGCTCAACTTGGAGGAACCTTCAGCGATGAGAGTATTGATGTCTTTATCCTCGAGTTCCGAGAGGAGTTTGTCGAGACGTTCATCGTCAGACTCGATTCCAACAGCTGAGAGGACTTTTTTGATATCCTTCTTGGAAGGAGAGCTGTTGCCTCCGATTTGGAGGAGGAGATAGGCGGCGATGTAACGCATTCTATGGACAGTTAAAAATCAATTAGCTATTGCTAACCAGTAAACGTACTTTGATAATTGGAATGTTTTTTCAAGTAATTACTTTAGCGGCAGCCAACTGTCACTAGGGTAGAGCAAGTTCAGTAATAGTGACCGCCTCAGAAAATTGAGCTGACCTTTTAATCCAAAAGGAAGATCAGCGGTTACTGTCGTCGGTACAGGTAAGTTGTTTGGTGGGCGCGTCTTCCAAAATTTCTTTCACGTGTACTGTGAGAAATCTAGACAGTTCATGTCACGTGATAACAACTCACGTGCAATTAGCCCTGAGAAACTTTACAGATCGTCCATATCGTCCCGTCGTCGTCAAAATCAGCCGCAAGGCCAGCAAATTTTTTTGAGGGAGAAACGAGCAAGACTCTAGCAACTAATACAAGATGGTGCGTAACTTTGATTCTTGGATTACTGGTCTCTTTTGCTCATGGATTTTGCTCGTCCTTATTTTGTTATTAGGCCGACGTAACAGACCCCGCCGTTGCTGCTGAAATGAAGAAAAAGAGAACCTTCAGGACGTTCTCGTACCGTGGTGTAGAACTCGACAAGCTTCTGGATATGAACAATGAGGACGTGCGTTTTGAATCGATTTACATTCATCCGCATTACCTCTTAAATATCTTCTCCTCACTAGTTCGTCAGCCTCGTTCATGCTCGTGCTCGCAGAAGGTTCCAGCGCGGTCTCAAGCGTCGTCCTATGGGTCTCATCAAGAAGCTCCGAAAGGCCAAGAAGGAGGCTCCTCCAAATGAGAAGCCTGCTGTTGTCAAGACCCATTTGCGAGATATGATTATCGTCCCAGAGATGATTGGTAGTGTGGTGGGGATCTACAACGGAAAGGTCGGTTGGAATAGGCCGGACAGAGCTTCAACTCTCTTACCTTCTTCCCTATAGGTCTTCAACTCGGTTGAAATCAAACCCGAAATGACTGGTCACTACCTTGGTGAATTCTCCGTCTCATACAGACCTGTCAAGCACGGTAGACCCGGTATTGGCGCTACACACTGTAAGCTCTTTTTTTTTTGGTCCATGTCACTCTGATGTTGATGACATTTTTCGCTGTATAGCTTCCAGATTTATTCCTCTCAAGTAAACAGCCAATCGAGTTATCGGAGGGGGGGAGGAATTTCTCGTGTATTGCCATGCACTTGTCTTATGTACGCTGCATACGCCTACGCTGACAACCAAAATGCCATGTATCCTTCCATGCCACCTTATGCATCTTTCCTTTTTGCTTGGGATCTCAACACAGTTTAGAACCCATTTGCGGTGAACGATTCATTGAGTGCATACTTGGAATTAAAAAATGAAACTATTCTGGCCATCATAGCTGTTTGACTAATTGCAGGTCATTTACATTGCCATTTGTTGACCAGATGATTCCATTTCCTCCCTTCTTCTTCACAAGAACTCCATCGCTGACAACCCCAACGCAAAGGTTTTTCGGACCACAAACCTTGGTTGGGGAGTCAAGAATCTGAACTATGAACGCGACACGTTTCCCTTTCTTATCCTTGTATACATTCAATTTCGAATCCATGTTTACAGTTCCGGCAGCAACCTTCAGCTTCTCTGCCGCAATCCTTTCTACAAAGGTCTTGATGTTGCGTCCCGTATTCTTCCCCATGTTTACATTCTCAAATTGATTGGTCTGCTGTTTGAAGAACTTTGAGATCCCGTTCAAAGCCGTGCTGGGAACGAAACATGTTATCTTTATGGCAGAATGGGGTTGAGCAGCGCGATCATGAATCTGAGTGGGGTCTGGATAGAGTGGTTCGGTGCGATTGTATATATCGCGAGACTGGGGCTATAAGTACGAATGAAGCGTAAGCGAAATAGATCGGTATCGAGTTGGGAAGCTCAAGTTACATCAGAAAGGGCGGGTCTGGCCCAGGAAGGAGCGATAGCGAGAACGACGACCAGTGCTATATGGGTGACGACGGTGAAGCGCATAGTGGACGTTGGGAAGAGGATCTGAACCAGCAGGATGAACTCGACCAGCGAGGTAAGGAGAAAAGGGTGCACGAGTGTATCCAATCCCTTTATAATAATATGAAATACATTCTCCAAAACATTTCATCCTATCCGACCTTCGTACTCGTCGCCCGAAAAAGTTTTCTGTAGCGGTAAAGAGATGCAGTAAAAGCTACTCTGAACCTCATATTCAAAAGAAGATTCAGCATTCAAGTCAATATCTGAGCCATTGAATGTTGAATGGACTCTGGGCTAAGTTGCGGTGACGGCCCCGCGGCTGATTCCGGAACGACGCGTGACGGCGCTTGCACCAAACCCTCAACTTTCTCAACGACCACAATGTCCTAGTTCGTCCCTCTTTTCCTATTCTTCATTTACTCTTAATTCTTACCTGAACTTGAACTCTAGCCAAATCCTTGGCCGTACCATCAAAAACGAGTACATTGCTCTTACCATCCTCGGCACTCTCTTTAGTGGAGCTTATGCTGCTACTCGCGGTGGAAGCGTAGCGAAGGAGACAAAGGCTACACCATCAGTTATTGAGAAAGTCAAAGAAGCTATTCCTCTCAATGCCGGTTCAAGGTACGTTCCATAAAGTCCACCATATCGCGGTTATTTCTCATTCATCCACGTTCTTTCTTCTCGCATTTTCTTTCGTGTATCTTGCATTTTTCCAGCGAGGAGGAGCAGTTGTACGTCCCAGACATATTTTTGTTTCTTAAATTTTGTGCGAACTAACGGTAAAGGATGGACAGTATCCGAAAATACATTGCAGAGGCAGAGAAGGAAGCTGGAAGTTCAGGAAAACACTGAAAACTGGATACAATCGAGTTGAACTCGGATCCTAGGGCAGCAGAGGAGCTAGGAAAGATATGCCAATATTCAACCTTTGAACTTGGGAATATTGTCGAGTTCAAGGCTGTTCCGTCTGAGCACCGAACACTGGAAAAACTGCCAGATTTGCGAATAGACATCCTTACGGGAATAGACCAAAATCAAACACTGCGTTTTTTGCGATCGCCGTGAGCTTCTTAGGAAGAATCAGCTCGGAATTCTGTTGTCTCCAAACTTAGCTTGCTACTTCACGGCTCGAGGCTGGACTTGACGTCCTCAAGCGTAACCGAGTAAGTATCGCATGAACGCCGCCAATACCGCAATTGTCGATGCGTGCAAATAGTGAATCGGGCAACGCAGAGTATTAGATACCCCCGTGTCTAAAGGGGAAGTTGGTATAATTCCAGCTATCGACCATTTCATGAACATAGTCACTCTTGATCGTGCCTTAGTTCCAGAGGATCTTTAGAAACTCACTAGCCATCCCAAAGATATCATGTCAGAGAGTGGGGCTACGAGCGTTTTCTTAAAAGCTCTGCCATGTAGCAGACACCTTCTCAGGTACTGGAGAGGGTTGGATTCTCCCCCCTCGATTCATCTCCAAAGATTCCGCATCATTGGCCTTGCGGGCTAGCGCAACCGTTCAGCCTAATGCACCTTTAAAATTGTTCCCTATGCTCGGATTTTTGTTTCTCATTTCAAATTTGAATTACACGCTATAGTATCATATCACGTACAAGTAATGGGATATTAAGCCAAGTTGAAATTTGCCCAGACTTTCGCAGCCGCTGGCGGGATCTTGCAGACTATGGGATGTCGACCGAAGATTTCTCCAGCGGACGCGCCTTCAGATGGGTCAAATCGTCCTCAGAAATTCTCTACCGCATCCCAAGATAGGAAAATTGCCACTTGGAATGAGTTTTTTGTCCAGCCTTCCCCCACCTCACGGTTCTAACACACTTATTCTTCGAATGTCAACATTGCGTGTCACAGAACTAACTAAATAAATAAATAAACAATGAACAATGGATGTTGCTGTGCGAAGCATGAACAGAACAACAGCGGATGATGTGTGTGGGGGGAAGGGTGTTGGGATTGGGCAATGATGATGATCCAAAAAAAGGATGTTGTCAAGCCCGCGCGTTTTTTGAGAGCAACGCGATAGAGATTACGCCTTTTAGGATAAATTAAAGAGCAAGAAAAAAATATAAACATAATATTACAGGAGTGCATGAGGTGTAGACAGATGGTGCGTATCGTCGAGAGCAAGGAAGAAAAAGCAAAACCAAGGCGAAAGTGGAGAAAGTGGGACTCTATCTCCCCGTCGTCGCCCTGTTCTACTTTGGACAAACGCGAGAAGATTCGAGAGGAATAGGCAGGACTTTCGGCTTTTAATAATAGAAATTCGAAATGATGTTCGTTTCGTCAAGTCGCTAAAGTGGCTTATACTTTTTCGAGCACTGGGGACAAGTTGGTCGAGTGATCGGATTCCGTGACCCTCCAGAGGTCCTCCATATCTTCGTACAAAGAGTCGGCAGAAGAGAGAGTAGGCCACCATCGGGTTCGCCCTGTTCAGGAAAGATGGAAGAAGCTGAATTGCGACCGTGAAGTCAGTGGATAATGGATGATAAATCATACTCTCGTGCTCGTCTTTATAGAAGTGTTCTAGGAACGGAAGGGGGGTTGCTAAGAGGAATAGAAGTGGAAGTTGATTCGGACATGGATAAAGCTGGAGGAACAGAGCGAGACGATAGGGGACGAGGGAGTCTATGCTGAGAAGAAGAATAGTAGGGAGTAGAAGGAGGGTGATTTGGTGGAGCGCCATAAGGAAAATTCGCGGCCCAGGCAGCGATTCCTTTGGTTGGACTCGTGTCCTTGACGACATGGAACATACGTTCGTCCGAGTCCGAGTCCTCACTTTCGTCCTGAAAGCCAAAAGGAAAGATCTGGCGTGATGAAGAAGGTTGGCGTGATGGAGAAGGTTGGCACTGGACACAGCAGTAGGGGTTTCCTGGGATATCCTAAGGAGAGATTAAGAAAAGAATTGGCGGTGAACACTACAGGAAACATACAACGCGTTTGCTGCAGCTCAAGCACCAGTCAATCTCAACGGCTGAGTACAGGGAGGGTTCTTTCCGAATAACGACTTGGCCACATATTTGACAGATTTCGTTGAGCGATGGTTTTTCGAAGACCAGGATGGCATTTTGAAGGGCGTCGGGGGTAAAGGTGACTTCTTTCCGAATAACGACTTGGCCACATATTTGACAGATTTCGTTGAGCGATGGTTTTTCGAAGACCAGGATGGCATTTTGAAGGGCGTCGGGGGTAAAGGTGACTTCTTCGCGACGATACATCTTGCACTCATGCACAACCGCTGATCTTCTTTGTCCAGGACGACGAGGAAGATCGATCCCTGGTTGTATGACTCTTTCGAGAGGCGGAATAGTATGTAAGATATCTCCGTAGTTTTCTGATATGTAAGATAAAGACAAGTTGGACTGTAGAGGCATCCAGGTAATTTCCCGCCTGCAAGCGACACTTGCTGAGCTTGGCGCACTAGGACTAGCATAAGAATTGACACCGGTCTTTTCAACTGAGACTTTGTCACGCTGTCCAGAATTTTCATCCAAGTCGTTAGTGCTGCGATCGAGTTTCTCTCCTAATGCATTAGATTCAGCGAACATAGTGTATACTTGACTAATGGCTTCGATGCAGACCACTTACTGTAGATTATGTGGTTTGCATCATCAAAAACCTGCGCATATTGAGTCAGCGAAATTGCCCTATGAAAGAAATACTCGTCAAACCTTTGAGATCAGAGAATGGAAAACCGCAATGTCATCCCGCTCAATTTTTTTATGCACATCACGCGTGTCTTGCCCTTCAGACCAGGATGTTTGGACAAAATCGCTTCTTTGAGATCTTTGTTCACTCTGTCGGTTTTGCGGTGTAAAAGCAAGTATTGTCTTCCCAGAATCGTCCGAAAATGTGTCGAAGCTCTGCCAGTAAATATTGACTATTTCATTAGAGGAACGAGTCATCAATATGTTCATGCGATATGGTTTACCTCCATTCCGAATTGGACCAAGGAATGATTTGAGCATGTCTTAGACAAATAGTTGAGTCCAGACTACGAAGCTGTCCAATCAACTGTGAAATCTTGGAAAGCAAGAGTATGGGATTGTACCGCGATTCCATAAACCTGACTCAGAGTCAGTTAGCGTTTCATTCCCGCAAAGATTGAAATTACGATTCGCAATCCTAGCATTGTTATTTCCTTCTCACCCTGTCTTAGTCCCAATGCGAGTAAACGATGAGTGTTACTTCGATAGCCTCAAAAAATTTTCAGAATAGATGCTAACTAGAAAACCCCGGCCAGTTACATACCTCCATCGAACAGAATATAATGAGGATCATAATCCACGTTGACAGATGTAGGAGATATTCCTACAATTTCGAGAACATGTGGATTCCTAGTGAAGAACGAAATTCTCTCTCCGCGTTCTTTGCTTTTCGACGTATTGAAGAAACTCACACCAAGCGCTGGGCATAACGGATGGTAGTAAGCCAGTCCTATAGTTCCAAGTCATAAATGCGTAGGGTCTAGGTTCAGAGCCAATTCTCTCATAACGCACCTCTCTGGCTCTAGGCCCTTCAAATGTCTGGATTATCACTTGGGCCTGGCCTGATTTTCGGCCCCTTGCATCAGCCTCTCCGACACTGAAAGTCCATTGATCCCGTGTACCGATAATGTCTTGCGTGCGAACTTGATATCTGGGGATCTTTGCAGTAAACCCCAAGTCAAATGAGATCCTAGTATTTGAGAATAGTATTTACTTCGGGAAGATTGCGAACGCCAAAGTTAACTTCGGGATGCCCACCTAAAGACGTATTGGCACGAAGGTCCTGATCTATCTATCTTAGTAGTATCTATAACGCACCGCAGCAGTTACCAGCAGTAAAATTTCCTCCGTTTATCACGATGTTGCGAGAATGTGCGAAAAGCGACGGACTAGTGGCTGGCATGCTCAGCAGAAAGCTTTGGAAAGATCCCCATTGGATCAGCTTAAAGAGGAGACGCACCCGGAGATTATCTGCGAAACAAAGCGTCGAGTCGTTGTCGAGTCGCGCGACGTTTGACTTACCATGTTGCTCTGGGTTGGGAATGAAGTTCTCTGATTTCGTCCACGAGTGTAGCGTATAGGCGCCATTGTTAATCGCTTGATCTTCTGGTATGAAGGGAGAGGGTGCGGGGAAAAGATAGAAGCTGTAAATTCTGGAGCATTGAAGAAAAGGCGATAAAAGGCGCTCAGTTAAACAGATAACCGCTCAGCTTCTTCCGGAAGAGTATGTCCAAATCCTGAACTTAATAACGAGATCCCAACAGTGTCCATTTTCCAAGATGCGTAAACTTACGAGTATGCAGAATATGTAATCTAGAGATGCAAACATGATACCAACATGCAATGCGATAATGTCTATGATAAGTAACAGAAATACATATAAGTAGGACCATGAAGGGTGACATAAAACGAATGGATAGTGAAGAGACTGACAGAATGGTGAATTATGTGACGGAAAAAGATGTATAGGCACTGAAAAGAAAGAAAATGAGTGGAAAACTGTTACCAGTTCCAGTCGTCATCGTCATCCTCTTGTATAGCCCCTGGCGCCGTGGAAGACTCGGTCCGAGCTGTGTTCGTCTTCGGTATTCTCACTCCAACCGACCTAGCCTCAGAAGTAATGTTATTCTTCATAGGAGACTTGGGTTGAGGTTCAATCGTGGACGAGGATGTTGACTTGGTAGGCGAAAGAACAGCGGGCTCTAACAACGGTGCAAAAACTCCCCCAGACTCTTCAGGCGGGATATCTTCATCCAACAATGAAGACGAGGAAGGAGAGGCCGAAAGCCGATTGCTTCCATTCGGAGGTGCCAATTCGGCTCCGGAAGTTGGTGGCGGCGATACCAGAGCCTGAATTATTGATTGAGGGTTCAAGGATTGTGATATGGATTGTGAAACGTCCGAAAGGAGCAGGGATGCTCGCTTCTGGTTTTTGGATATCCTGTAAAGAGAGAGGAATGTGAATAGACTATAAAACAAGAGCAACGATGCACTCACGTATCTTCCCAACGCTTTCCAACCATACTTCCTACCCATGATATCCCATTGTCGCCACCAGCACCATTCTTAGACCCTCTAGTCGGTAACGACACACGCTTATCTAAATTCCCTTCTCGGCCTCCATTACTCAACCCCAACCCAGAGTTCACTGTTATAGAGTCCACCGGCGAAGTCAAACCCATACCCCAGTCTACAAGTGAAGTAGAAAGAGACTCTGACGTGTTCGTGTCCGACTCGGCGTATCCAGTGGACTCTTCTGACGCAGAGACACCAGTCGCCTCATCCGTAAATGTCCGAGATTTGCGTCTGGACCGAATATTCGCTCCGGTTTCATTCTGACCCCCACTTGCACTTTTGAACGGCGTCGCGGTGCGTGGTGGATCCTCAAAGGCAAAAGCTCTGGTAGGAGATACGAGAGGGGTTGCGCCGGTGTCTGATACGATCTCGATGTTACTCGGTCTATTTTTCCGCGACTTCCTCTTCGATGTCTGATCTTCATCCTCCTCCTCCGAGATAGAAGTCCTGAACGAGCTTTGAGAAGACTGGGAGAGCCGGGTGCTGGATGTAGCATAAGTAGAGGTGGACGACGAACTAGGTGAAGGGGCGTGGGTGAGTGCTCTACGGTTGCCGTTCTCATTTGCACCAGCAACGGCGTCAAAGAGCCTGCCTACACCTTGTTGCACACTTTCGCGAATGCCCTTCATTCCTCCCAGAGCTTCAAGCATGGCTGCACCACCTGCACCTTGAGCTTGAGCGCTAAGACCGTCAAGATAGGAAAGGGACGCGGCTGAGTATATGGAAGCAGAAGGGGGATGCGTTGAGTTGCTAAGGGCTAGGGAATCAGACGGGGGGGCAGAATGGGGTGGTAGGGATCCAGACTGGCTTTGAGATTTCTCAAAGCCGCGAGACACAATTCGTTCCCATTTCTTCTTCACTGCAAGTATTCAAAGTCAAAAATCCCAATACCAAACCATGTAACGTACATTGTAACAACTCGGCTTCATGGGCAGCCAGCTGTGTCCGCAGCTCCAAGCATTTCGATTCTTTTTGAGCAATAAAATGCAAGAGCTCTGCATGCCTAACGCATAGTTAGTTAATCGACGTTCCAACTTCTGAATCAACTAAACATACTTTTCAACCAAAGTTAGCGGTGGCCGCCCTTTTTCTTCGTTGAGTAAGGATCCGGTACTGTTCCTGTTTCCTCTCAACCCGGTTGTTGTAGGAGTTGAAGGGCCCGTTCTACTGGCGTAGGGACTTCTCTCGCTTCTCAAATCAACATTTCTGGACACTCTAGAACCTACGGAAGCGCTACGGCTCAGGTTAGCCCTAAAACTTGATTCAGGACTAGGAGAATCTGGTGTTAATATTGGCGAAGCAGCATGCCGTGGACTAAAAAGAGCAGGCGAGGCAGGGTGATCTCTGGCAGGAGGATTGTAAGAGATAGACGACGACTGACGCCGCGGATTTGACCGAAAACTTGGATTTCTCTTTGGTCCAGCTGAATTAGGCGTTATTGGGGAGGAGGAAGTAATAGTAGGTGATTCTGCGGATAAAGCTAGTCGTAAAGGTCGTGGGCCTGAAGTTGTCATGGAGGTTGTCAGAAAGCGGGGTATACAATCATCAGCGTCCAAAAACAGTACTGATCGCTTGAAATGACTGATGCGCAAATTTGGTAATTGTCGGCTAGTCTCCCTTACAGTAATGCTGTTACCTTTTTTTGTATTTCGCAAGGTACGGTATATGCAGAGCACAACACATAAAGCAGTAGATAATTCACTAGCAAGCAAGCAAAACAGCACGGTACAAGAAAGAAGAAAAAAAGTTCAAGAGAGCGCAGGCAGAGCAGGTCGACTAATTATGTCTAATGTGATTCATAAAGGTTTGCCAGGACTCTTCCACCACCATAGGCATCACGACATCACCAGATGCATCGAAACTCGGTTGGTAATCCATTTGCTGCTGCTGCATCTGCTGTTGGAAGTATCCGGCTTCTTGGTAGTCATGGTACTGGTACCCCGACATGGGATTATAGGCCATTTCTGGATGACCGAAGAACGGGTCACTATACTGTTGCGGCAGAGCAGACTGGGGCGACTGTGCGACCGCACTGGTGGGAGTAAACACAGTGGAGAACTGGTCGACAGGATACTGTGAGGAGTGTGCATTGTAGTTGGGTGGCTGTTGGTAACCTATAGTCGGCGAATATTGGTGTGAGGTGGGAGAGGTGGGGGAGGTTTTCAGCAGGGGAACATTCCCCCGCGCGTTTGGCCAGGAAGCTTGTTGGCGTTCTCGCACAGGAGACGAATTGTTGCTGGAAACACGGTCATCAGTCTTGGGGGGCCGTGGTCGCGCAAGCTTTTGCGCTTCCGTCAAGGGATTCTGGGTTACATTTAATGCCTGTCGAGCTTGATCGCGAAGTTTGCTTATTTCGGCCTACGAAGTAATATTAAGACACTGAACATTCCCAAGGAATACGATAAGCCCACCAGAATCTTGGGACTTCGAGGGTGATCGTGGGCATTCAAAAGGTCATACGCAAGCTCTAGATTCGTAAGGGCCGACAGCGCCATAGGGATCTTGGGCTTTGAAGCTATTGCGCCGAGCACGAACTGTGCAAAGATATTACTATGTTTCTGATATAGTCATTATAGAATATGCTTACCGAACAAGAAAATATATGATCAAAGAAATAAGAAAAACGCTGCATAATCTTTGGCTGATGCCTATATAGGCTCCTCATCAGTCCCACACAGATACAAGCGCTCTCATATATCGTTTGTACGGATTCTCCGTATCGATGGTGTTCGATAGGATTCTCGGGGTTTTCATTCATGGCCGTGGCAAAGAAGCCCCTTTGAGAGTCTGTGAGTGTCAAGTAGACAGAAGTATCCTTACATTCTGACAAACCTGTGCATGTAAAATGACGCTAGAGCAAATTATTTGTTAGTGCCGAGACCCAGTTCAACCCCGAACAACATACTAATTTCCTTCAACGCAACCAAGAAATGTCGTGCCACGGTCAACTCAAGACTAGGAGGATGGACGTCCTGGTTCAACTTGGCACCACCAAAGCCCGGTACTCGGAGACTAGGAGGGACATAGTAGGCGCGCATCTCCTGATCTAAGCGCTTCAGCTCGTCATAGCTCAAAGGATGCGCCCCAAAGGCTTTGTTCCAAATCACCCCGAGGCACTCGCTGAAAAACTTGTGTTTCCACGCAGAGTCTAAACGAAAACAAAGTTTTGTCACTCTCAAGATTCTGTTTCAACTTTGAAAAAGCCACTGACATGTCATTTCAACGTCCCCGTTCGCATCTCTCGTAGTCTCGAAAGGATGCTTTGTGTCGATATGAGTTAGCACCATGTGTGGTGGTCTGCCATAAGTCAAGCTCTGTGATACGTGTCAGATATGTGGCTGCAGACACCGAGGAGAGGGGCATTGCATTACCTGGAGAATGTCATACGAATATACTTCCCAGAAAAGGCTGCGACGGCGATGCGTCTCTTCTGGGGGCAAATTCCAGTGTGTACCATCGATATCTGGGGGGAAGGTCAGCACCACACACGAGGAATAACGTTCGAAAGACCTACGAAGTCCAGCCTGCGAATGTCAACAAAGGCGCTGAATCAATCCGTTCGAATGCAGACCCGAAGAGAACTTACGGTTTGAGTAAGTTTAGTTGCTAGTCCCATGATGGACCACCTTGGGTCATGTATATCGTCCAGTAGCATGTAGAACGATAACAGAACCTGATGTGAGTGCCTAAATGAGAAATCGAAATCCTCATGAGTTACAATCACGTACCAATGCTTGAATCGTGTTCATCGCAGGGCTGTCCAAAACAGGCTCCAACGAAAGGGCTGCTCTACCTAGGTGATAATACCACTTGGCCTCGGGAGAATGAGCCTGTCCTTCAAGATCAAGTAATGCTCCCAATGCAAAAACGAAGAATAAGATGGCCAATTTATGGGAGCCTAACGGGTCCTCAAAAGAATTATCGTCAGCCCGAGGTTCGTACAATGGTTGGAAGATCGTTTGCCGGAATTCTATTTCCGATATTGGGTTGTACCTAGAGACTCGCTTCAGGGACGAAGAAGATTTTGGATATAATTTCTGCTTACTGCCAAGCGCCATAGCGGTAAAAGTTCTGATAGTGTCGGCGAGCGACGGCAGTCTTGGGAAGGTACTCGACCAGGCGTTGGCGAGTTGAATGGTCTGCGGGAGGTGCGAAAGGAAAGGCATAAGCCAACCATGGCAAATCAGTCGGCAACGGCCGCTCAAATGGCTGCTTCTGAGATTTCTCTTGATCTATTCCACTTTCGTTCTGGAAGCGAATTAGAACTCAGCTTCAAAAAGAAATTTTTTTCGGCCGGACGAACCAATAAAAAGTGCTAAAGACTTGTTAGATAAAAGTCATCTCTAAAATGAACCAAATCTTACCCAAGAAGTTCCACTGCGACCGTAAAACGTGCTTCGTTCTCCGACGTGTCTAGTGCGAAAACGTCAGATTCATTTGACAACGACAGATCTATATTCGAGGATGACTCACAAAGACCCCACGCAGGAATTATGCACAACCAATGCCTCATCTGCCCTTTCCTCGTCGTCCTCTTTTTTGACAGTGGCAGCATCAGGAGAAAGGCTAGGTTCAGGAGACTCTTCCTTAATGGATCTTTTGATCTGCAGCAAATCGTCGCTTAAGAGCGGATGCGGTTGTGGCGACACAAGGGCGTGAGACTTGGTCAGTGCCTCTTCAAGTACGTGAGTTCGAGCAGTGAGCTCTTCGATTTTCTCTTGCAGCTCGGCAGTGTTGGCAAGTACGAAGCTGGTAATGGAGCAAAGGTAAACCATGAGTCACCATCGTGGAATATTTGAAATCCAGAATGTTGCCTACCGATTTCCTTTCCCTGTCGTCAAAGAACCTGTTAAATATAAAGATAATTCAGTTCTTGAGCAGCGACATGGTCGGTTTGCCTTTTGGGCACCAATCTGGCTTACCATCTGGACATATTGCGGCACAACCTAACCGTGAAACAAGTCACAATCAATCAGCAAATCCTTCTAGATAGGAAATATAGGACATAATCTCCATACCTTTCTTGACGCAACCCGTACATGGAAATGTTCGACTGCACCTGGAATGAATTCACGTTAGTCAGTCCGGATTATATTCTCGGACTTCCTGGTGTTCACATATACTTACTTTAGTTTCAATCTATCATTAACCATCGGAGATTCTTAAACAAGGAACATTCTCTTAGGAAAAAAAGCGATATATACCTCCTACACTCAGCACAGGACAGCGCCGCCACCCCACCCCTTCTCTTCTTTGCACCAGGTTGACTAGGAGGCTTTGGCGCATTACCAGCCGTAGACGCCTTTGCAGCAGAAAGCGGAACTCTCGCGGCAGTTCCGTGTACCACGTCGTGCTTTTGCTGCATATGTGCTGAACGGACGACATGTCAGACGAGTAATACAGTGAACGAGGTAGAGTGGATACTTACTGATAAGTAGAGCTTGCTGTTGAAACTGCTCCCCGCATTTTTGGACCGGACAAGTGAACATTACGAGAACGCGTGCAGCAGTGGCTTCATCGGGCAAAATAGACGAAGGTTTTCTCGGAACAGGATCGTCAACAGGATCGCAATAAATTGTACCTAGAAGTGAACAAATCAGCGAGGGGTGAACAGAGTGTGTAAGCCTTCGGCGTACCGTTGTCGACAACGAATTTCGACTTTGCGCATATCCGCCGAATGAGTTCTTCCTCAGATGGCAATTTTGGATTGCTCTACACATAAATTGGTACTTAGTAATGTCGATCAGAATGTCGGTGGAGTAACCGACCTCGTCCCAAATAGAACGCCAATCATCATCATGAGAAATTGCGAAAGAAGGGCCGCTTCCAACAGTACCGGGAGTCGCGGAGAGGAGCTCGAGCATGAAAGCATTGATGGTGTCACAAGGATGATAAGGCTGAAGGATCGGTTAAGTAAGGCAATAAAGTTGCTGGGCGAATAAAACGTACTGCAGCATGACCGGGGACATAATCAACCTTCATATTCTCTCCCTCGCTTTGACGAAGGTCTGTGGTACGCTGATGTCCACCAGAGAGAGCTGAGGTATCCCAAGAATTCCCCGGAATTGAGCCGTCTTTCGATGTAGAAGCCGTTGAGGTGACGTGCTTGCCAGTGTCGCTCCCGACGACGGATTCTACCCGATGAGCAGATTCTTTCCCTTTAGCGCGTTGCCGCTTATTTATCTTAAAACCTCGGAGGAAAATATTCTGATTTACAGGTCTATCTGCCGCAAGAGGATCGAATCTAGGTCCTGAACGCGATTCAGCGTAGTGGTGTCTTGACCACGAATGTGCATGCGACCGATCATCAATATTAAACCTGAGTCTGAATTCTTGGTCTTGCACGTTTAAAAAGGAAGCGACACCAAAGGAAGAAGACCTGTCGGAACCAGTGATTATGTAAAGGGACAAATCTTCGCTTTCTCGGCCTCGAGCCTCTTCGACGTAAGTGAACCAGCGATGGGCATTTCGAGTGGCGTACTGACGGAAGATTTTCTTGTTTTCGAGGTCAATCCGAGTGCTGCCGTCTGGCAGCATTAGTATAGCTCCTTCAGGTTGTATGGATGAGAAATCGTAAGCCCTTAATGATCCAAGACTGCATTTGAAAAAAAAAAAAAAAATAAGCTAATAGAATGATTGATGAATGATCGAGGACGCACTGAGAGTAAGTCATCCCATCCGACTGTACAAGTTTCTTGGAAATGTGGAGAGTTGGACTAGCGATATGGGCATCGGAATCTAGAAAAGGATCGATTTCTGACACGTCCGTTTGGCTAAATTCGACAGGCTTGAAATCTTCTGGAACACCACCAGTGTTGACTGGATGGTCTTTAGGATAACAAATATTGAAGAGATAATCAAAGAAACCGTCTGGACGGATGATTCCAACGGAACCAATGGGCAGACCGGTTCTTCGGTATTGCTCGGGCAAACGACGATTTGGTTCTGGTCTCCAGAGAGGATAACCTTGCTTCGCAGCCAACAAGAGAAGTGAATACCGAGCATTGGGTGGTAAAGAGGGATCGGAGAGAGAAGGAAGGGGATGAGGCTGATAGCGAAACGGAAAGCCAATTGGGCGAGTATCTAAAGCTGATTCGATGCGAATGGCTTGAAAAGAGAAAGATGAGCATTGATACGCGTTTAAAAGACTGTACAAGACACACTAAACGGTGATGGAGGTCCATAATTGTGGTAATAATTTATGTTCTGGTCTCCCGCCACCGCGCTGACTTGACTGGCGCTAAAACTGAATCCTTGAGCATTTGCTAGGGTCGACATCGTATTCAAATAGAGAGTAAAAAATCAAAGGCGCTGTGTCATTGCGGAGGTAGCTGGCTGCTGAGCTTCGTAATGAGCCAAGTTGAAAGAGAGTTTCAGTAAGCGCCCAATGGAAGAAAGGTCGGATCTGTTGTAAGCAGCTTTGATGGACGACTCATGTGGCTCATTTCCATGATGCTTGTCAGAGTCCACTATGTAGAATTTCAGAATCACTATTGACTACAAAATTCTTTTCTTCAGGTACTCCTTTCTCACTGTATACTGCTCAGGGCTCCCTTCAAATCGTGCCAGACTTTGAAAATCCAGTGGGTTGCACTGCGGGCGGAGCTCTGTCAATGAACTGGAAACGGAAACTCTTTCTCTGACCTGGGTATACCGAATACTCTCCCCATCTCTAAAACATCTATGATACGATCCAGCAGGTACGATCACCATCTTACCAGCCTCGAGTCGAATCCTGATCCATTTTTCTCCTCCACCTATAAAGTTTCTGTCAATCACACCTGATCCAAAACACCGTCCTACTGACCTCGGATATCAAAGTAGCTACTCCCAGAAACAATGTAAAATATGCTCTCGTGCGTATGCATTATTCTGCATGGCGGCGTCAATTTACTCGGCATCGAACCATAAAGTGAAAGTCTACTCTTTCCCCTGAATCCCATCTTCATTCAGTACCTGCAACGAGGTAAGTCATCTTTATCCAACGGGGTTCTGGCCTTCTAGATGGTTCTCAAGATGATCTCCCACCTACCTGCTGTCCCTGCTGCTCAGGGTACCTCAACGCCCGAGCAACCAGTTGCATCTGAAACTGATAATCATTGGAGGGATGGACAAGTTTGCGGATTTCGTATCCCAGAGTCTTTAACTCGTCTACGTTGGCGTCGTCAATTTCCGTTCCATCATCGTAGGGGCTCATCATTTTATCGCCTGCATCGTTCGAGTCTACAACTTCGGAAGTAGTCTCGTTCTCGTGACGAGGAGAGAAGGAATACGATCTAGCCATAGAATTGAGGAGTAAACGGTTCGGGTGAGTCCCGCTTCGTTCGTTCACTCTTTATACTCTGAAAAAAATTGCTAAAAAGAACTCAACTTTCAACTATCTCATTTCGCATTTTGCCAGCATCGATGGCCTGTGTCAACCAACCTTTATCTCTCATTGAATGGCATTCATGGCGAAGAGCTAGCGAGGAACTCACGACCATAGCGGTAGCTTCATTGACAGGTTCGTGTTGGACACGATATCAAAGTATTAAGGACACAATGTGTTTTTGTACCGAGTCTCCTTCAAGTTCCGAAAAAGTTCGATGCCGAAGAATGTGCTGAATGGGGAAAAGGCTTATACCCTCTCAGTTTATGACCTGTCTTCATGGTGACCGGCCGACCGAACATTGCTTGCCTCTTGAGGATGGACTGCTGCATTAGGACGTTTAGACCTCGATGACTTCTTTCTTTACGGCAAATGGCGACAGCTTTTGGGCAAGGTCGACTTCGCAGCTCCGAGTCCATGGGCAAGCTACGCCAAGTTCTTCTGCTGACGTAGTATTTGAATAGTATCAACTGCATCCGAGGGCCACAAGGTCCCTCGAGCGCGCTTCTTCTCGCCCAATTCGCAAGTTCGGTCAAAGCAAGGTTTATCAACACCGAATATAGAAAAAAAAAATTTTCATCGTGTTATTCTCTCACGGTCAATCGTTCCTCTCATTGTCATTCTCAAGTTGAGCAGGGCAGAGTGCACGCTGCTCCTGCAACACATACTAGCTTTTGCTTCCAAATGGACAAAAGAACTGGTAAACTACGATGCGCGACTGGATAGCTAGACACGCAACGAGTCCGCAATGCCCTGCACCTTTCCGCGGTCCTGAACCCATTTCCATACAGTGCCTGGTAGCTTTAGAGATTTCATTTTTCTCGTAAAAATGTGGACTTGTTCAGGCGGAACTGTGAACCAGACATGCATCTGAACCTGCAGATTTGATACCTTTACGATCAGGATGGCGCCGCTGCGCGACTGAAGAGCTAGAGACGTAACGGGTCAGCAACGCCCTGCAGATTTAACATCTTTCTGCGATCCTTTATACATTGCTATACTGTTTCTATAACTCGAGAGATTTCATCTAATGTGAACCTGTTCGGGTACCTGCTGGCAGCTGTACTCTTTACCTCTTTTCGGCCACATCGACATCGAATGTTGTTACTGCGGAGCCCATCGCTTTAAACAAACACTTGAAGTGTTCGTTGTTGTTATCGTGATCCAGGTTGCCAGCTGTACTTAAAACAGATAGATTTGGGAGAAATGATTGGTATGACGCCCGAACCAGTTAGCCACGTGAATGGACAGGTGGTAATATCGTAATCCCATTCACATTCCAGGGGGCTGCCAGTATTGCAGTCGCTAAAATCCTAAAATCAGCAGGTACAAGGGTACCCGTGGAAATATCCGTGTTTAGCACCCCGTCTGTATGCAGCGCCAAAAGCTGCCGTAACGAGTGATGACCTTTATTTGACCTATATGCAAATTATGTGAACTGTGATGCTGATAATGGTGTACCACCAGCAGCTTATATGAGAGTTGTCATTAAGTATAGACAAAGAGGTATGTTTTGACCAATTCTCGACACATGGTAAGGTCGCCCAAAAGAGTTATTCCCACGGATACCCTTGTACCTGCTGATTTTAGCGACTGCAATACTGGCACCCCTGTCACATTCCCACTTCATTAGCATGCCTCGAGCGACCACCAAGGTCGCGCCTGAACCTGCTAGGTCTCGTTTCAGAGTTCAAGCGGCCTCTCCGAGCAGTAGATATCAGCCCGCCAGCAATAGACCTCCTCCCTCAACGAAAATCAATTTTCCACCTTCTACACGGCCTCGCATCCAGCACCCCAGAAACGCCCTGGAGGCTGCTTTGTTGAAGCTGCCCCCCTCAGTGATTATACCCGACACTTATTTTCCCACAGATGCGGAGATTGACGAGGAAAGTCTAGCCTTAGGCTACACGAGAGACCAGCTCGTCGAAGGTCGGAAAGCATTTCACGAGCGCTGGGATACCATGTTTGCGAACGCTGGCCGCAATACTGTCGATATGCTAGGTGTAAGTCATTGGAACAGATTTTCATTACATTTGCATTAACATGATTTTCCAGTTCAAACCGCAGCCAGGTGAAGAAGTGCAACTTGTGGCAATCCCTGGCACCCGATATTCGGTGCGCTTTTGGGACGGTGGCCTCTACAACCAAGGCCAGTGCTGCCTGGACTTCTTCGATCCAACTGCCAAACAGGCTGTGAATTCTCCTCGTGGCTGGAAGTTATATCCTGCACCACGCCCCGGAGTCTTTCCTCTCAATGATTCTCACTCGGCCCTTGTCTCTTGGGAAGAATCATGGGGTATTCAGACGGAAAATATTCCTGCGGGTGAGGAGCGATTTAGTATTTTTCAAGGGTCTTGGTGTGCTCTAGCACGTCCAGGCGAAGAACCATTTTGGTTTGCTGTTCCTCTTCGTCATCCACCGAATTTCCCTCAGCCGACCACTCTGCGCATGTAATCAGTTTCATTACTACTTTTTCCTTTTTGCAGATATCTCAATACAATGCTGGGTCAATGGCTGTACTTATATGAACTTGAGGCTATAGTGGGCTAAGTGCAGTCGTGCTCTTCGCCTTGTCCTCCCTTAGAGTACTTCGAACTCATGATCAATTCATCTGTCCACGCAGTGATGCTCTCATTCATACTGCTTCCCCGATTTTTGGGGAGGGAGTTTCACAGAAGGATATTTTTGAGGTTGGTTTTCGGAACGCTTGGGGGAGTTTGATGACATGCTTACAATGGTACAGGGTGCATATGAAGGCACAGTGGCTCTTGTGAATCAAGCAATTGCGGCGGGAGTATAGAAGATTATAGCCAGTGGAACTTTTATCAACTTGTTCGATGGTAAGCAGTGATAGCTGACAGTCTCAGGGGATCATGGGGACTGACTTTCATTGAACAGCCGACTTCAAAGCTGCCGAAGCACGCGCCTCCTCACGGAGAAAGATTTTGGTTCGGTGACACTCGAAAGCATTGATCTGACCAAAAATGGGATGCAAGTCTATCAGGAAGCTAAGACGTTTGCTGATAAGAAGATCTGGGGGATCGCCCATGAACATCCTGAAGTAGACTTTACAGTCTGTGAGTATGACTTCGAATTATCCTTATATAGCGCTGACTAAATCGATGCACAGTACTGCTTCCAGCCCTCTTTGGTCCCCAATTGACTCCACTCACCTCTTCGTCAAGCAGTCTCGGGACAAACGACTTTGTCCGCATGCTCCTCGCACCTGAATACCCTCCCATACCCATTGGACACATGGTTGATGTTCGGGACGCAGCGCGCACCCACAAATTGACATTAAACACCACTTCCATTCCCAGGCGCGATAAGCGATTCATCATTCTCAATGGCACATTTTTGTGGAAAGATGTCGCCACTTTGATTCGTAGCAAGAGGCCGGAGCTAGCTGGGAGGCTGCCTGGAGAGGCGTCGGTGCCTGGACCGCAAACTAGTGCTCCGTTGGATACGAGTTTTGCGAAGGAGGTTTTGGGGATAGAGGGGTATATTTCTCAGGAGGAAACGTTTTTGGCGGCGGTGGATGTTGTTATTGAGTGGGAGACGAAGTTTGGGAATGGGCGTTAGGATGAGTGAAACGAGCGTATTCCATAGTTTTTTTTTGGATGTATTTGTAGCCATAGATAGTAGTAGCGAATTATACTTTGAATATACCTTTCACACCTTGCGGATATTCATAAAGTATGATAATCCGGGAGCCAAATGAGAGCGCAGATACGCGTTCAAGGCGTACATACTGACTTGAACGCCACAATAGTATCAACTGCATGCGAGGGCCACAAGGTCCCTCGAACGCGCTTCTTCTCGCCCAATTCGCAAGTTCGGTCAAAGCAAGGTTTATCAACACCGAATATAGAAAAAAAATTTTCATTGTGTTATTCTCTCACGGTCAATCGTTCCTCTCGTTGTCATTCTCAAGTTGAGCAGGGCAGAGTGCACGCTGCTCCTGCAACACATACGTAGCTTTTGCTTCCAAATGGACAAAAGAACTGGTAAACTACGATACGCGACTGGACAGCTAGACACGCAACGAGTCCGCAATGCCCTGCACCTTTCCGCGGTCCTGAACCCATTTTCATACAGTGCCTGGTAGCTTTAGAGATTTCATTTTTCTCGTAAAAATGTGGACTTGTTCAGGCGGAACTGTGAACTAGACATGCATATGAGCCTGCAGATTTGATACCTTTACGATCAGGATGACGCCGCTGCGCGACTGAAGAGCTAGAGACGTAACGGGTCAGCAACGCCCTGCAGATTTAACATCTTTCTGCGATCCTTTATACATTGCTATACTGTTTCTATAACTCGAGAGATTTCATCTAATGTGAACCTGTTCGGGTACCTGCTGGCAGCTGTACTCTTTACCTCTTTTCGGCCACATCGACATCGAATGTTGTTACTGCGGAGCCCATCTCTTTAAATAAACACTTGAAGTGTTCGTTGTTGTTATCGTGATCCAGGTTGCCAGCTGTAAAATCAGATAGATTAGGGCACTGAGACGAGTCATACGGCGTTGTTCATCCTCTTCGACATCGATGTCTTGGCACTGTGGGATGTGGGGGACGACTGGCTGTGAGAAGTTCACACCTTTAGATCATTGATAATTTATTTTAATGTATTTTCCCCGCCGTTTCAACCTTCCCGGAATCACCGGTTTTCTTACCGATACACAGGTCGGGTACTAGTGCAATGTGCATACCCGCAGCGACGATACCGACTCCTATCATATCATCAACCCCGGCAGCCCGCTAGTTGCAACAGCCTAATCAGGTTATGTCAGTATGCTCTCAGAAACAATTTTCTTCGTCGACGTCAGCTTGATACATGTTTAACGTTTAACCTCGAGCTTTCAAATTTTGAGGCCTGGGAGGTGAGCCAGGTTGATACATAATTCGGTTCACTGCAACGGTTTCAGTCTCGGCAGACTCTAGCCATCCGGAGAACTTTCTGGTCCAGACCCCGCGCGCTTCTTTCGCGCTACTTTCTTACTTTGGCCACGCAACGCGCATCAAAAGGCCGTTGCATACAGCTGTTCACGAAACTCTAGCATTGTTTTTGAAAAACGTGCCTTACTGATGGTATTTATCTCATTTTTTAAAAACAGTGCTAGAGTTTCGTGAACAGCTGTAAGCTCTAATTGTATTCACCTCGTTTCCAAAGTGGGCTAAGTATCCCAGTGCGATCCCTAGCTTCATGTGATCCAGAAAATGCAGTTTCTTCACAATTTCTTCCAGGACGATAATTTTGCAAATTTCATGGCAACTCGCCTTCTGATACTTTCGTTAACTTCTGTTCCGCTTTCAAAATTTTCCTCTGACCCTTCATGGAGCGAAAATGATTGTTCAATCCTGAGGCCTGAGGCCTGAATATTTCGAGGGTCCTATGCTTAACCAAAAGAAGGAACGCAGCCGTCCTTAATATTAATATTGACAGCCCCAAAGATCATTATCTTATCAATCTCGGGTAATTCTCATGCAAACCCGATTACAGAGCGTAGTACTTTCCCGTATTTTGCGGATTCTTCTCTCGTTTTTCTGTTCTATAGCTTACTAAATTGATTTGTATAGAATAGGTACGGTGATGAATTCAATCAATCCGCAAAGTGCGCAGACGTCCCATTCCCGAAACATCCGCAAACAGTGAAACACTGCCCGTATGCTCTGCCTGGATATCCCTACCGTTTCGAATCGAACATCAATCGCTTACACAGTATTTACCGCGATTCCCGGTTCCGTTTGCGCCAGCGCCAGCGTCCGGATAAAATTTTATTTAAGGGTGCTGCACTGTTTGGGGATTGGATATTACTTTTCTCCTTCGTTTGGGCTCTTTTGACTTTGGCCTCTTCCTTCTCGCCCAAACTCTCTGCGTTTATCTTGGCCTTTTGCTTTTTATTTAATCCGATACTCCTTCGACTTCTTCTTTACTCTCCGTTTAAATCTACTTTAATCGACTTATCATGTCTCGCAAAGCCGCTAACAAACCTCTTCCCAAGTTCGAAGTTGGTAAGTCGATTGTCGCGTTCTCAGTCGCGGAGCTCGTACTGACAATGAGTGCTCCAGGTGAAGACTACACTCTCCTTTATGCCCTCGGTGAAGGAGCTTATGGCTCTGTTGTTGCTGCCGTTCACAAACCGACCGGACGTCGTGTTGCCATAAAGAAAGTCTTGCCATTCGATCACATACTATTTGCTCTGCGTACTCTCAGAGAGTTGAAATTGTTGAAGTATTTTTCGGAAGAGTGCTCTAACGAAAACGTTGGTAAAGTTTTTTTAATGCTGTGAACGCGATGCTCACCGATTCCTAGATCATTTCCGTTCTTGATATTATCAAACCAACCAACTATGAATCGTTTAACGAGATTTACTGTATGTTTCATAGCCATTTTGCATTCGTACCTTGACTGACTATCAGATCAGTCGTTCAAGAGTTCATGCAAACCGATCTTCATCGTGTTATCCGAACTCAGCCTCTCACCGACGATCACTGTCAATACTTCGTCTACCAGACTCTTCGTGCTCTTAAGACTATTCACAGCGCAGATATTGTGCATAGAGATCTCAAACCTGCCAACTTGTTGCTGAATGCCAATTGCGACCTCAAAGTGTGCGATTTTGGCCTTGCTCGCAGCTTGAAAGCAGGCTTGGAGAAAGAAAAGCCCGGTGATGGAGCGATGACAGAATACGTCGCTACGAGATGGTATAGGTACGTCGTATGATTGTTTCTAGGTGTTCCGGTACTCAATGAGATTTCATTTTAGGGCGCCAGAGATCATGTTAAGTTTCAAGGTTAGTGAGAATTCTATTACGATGTGGCAGAAAGATCTGAAACTCTTATCCAGATGTACACCAAGGCGATCGATATATGGGCAATAGGCTGTATTGTTGCAGAGTTGATTTCGGGACGGCCACTGTTTCCTGGTCGGGACTATTCACATCAGCTCGACTTGATTTTGGATGTCATCGGTATGCGTTGCACTATGGCGATGAGCGAGCTATATGCTTACTTATTCTAGGAACGCCGACTTTGGACGAGTTTCACGCCATCACTTCTCGGAGATCAAGGGAATATATCCGTTCTTTACCCATTAAGAAGCCGAAGAGCTTCTCGTCGCTCTTTCCGCATGCTTCGGCGGATGCCATTGATTTCCTGAACAGGACTCTGGTGAGTTGTTTGGTTTCATTCGCATAGCCTGTTCTAAGTCGCTATCCTTTGTCAGACCTTCGATCCCAAGAAACGAATGTCGGTGGATGAAGCTCTCCATCATCCCTATGTCGCTGCTTATCATGATGCCGAGGATGAACCATCCGCTGCTCCACTCGAATCAACTTATTTCCAATTCGAAGGTGCGTACAGACAATGTATTGACGGCTTTTTGATACTCACTGCTTTCCTAGATCACAAGGAAAAGTTGTCCAAGGAACAGCTCAAACAGTTACTCTACGAGGAAGTTATGTCGTTCAAGTCGGTCATAAACGACTCTGCAAAGACTGTTGCAACTCCTGCCGAGGAGGCTTCATGATTCCTTCATGATTCCAATCTTGTCGTCTTACGCCTTTACGAACTTCAACTCTGGTTGTCCACTCCTTACCATCACTTTAATTTATTGTTGCAATTTAAATTTATTCTACTCGCTTTTACATTCATTGCATTGCAATATATTGTTACATACCAGTTAGTACATTGTCAACTATTGCCGATACCAGTACAGCGTATGATTTTATGAACATCATTTCTCGGTGGTGTCAACTTATCTGATCCCCAGAACCCAAAGAACTCAACTTCAAGCGGGTCTCCATCTAAGAGATTCACTGCCATTTCCATTAGTAACGGGCTCCATTTCCGCAAATTGCCGTAAAGAGTAGATAGATAGATAGATAGATATTACGCGGCAGGGTCCCGCTATAACGCGAATCTCACCACAGGGATACTTGCAAAGTTTTTACACAGCTGCAGCGTATCATATGAAACCGCCAAGAAGATCCGAGCCGTGCTCGAAACCTCTACTCAAAGGAGTTTGCTGCAATGTTCTCGCTCGCCGGTCCCGTTATCCCCTATTATCTTAAGTTCTGCTTGAAACCAAATCACATCCGGTAAACCCGAAACGCTGTATTCTCCGGCGCCACAGTCGCCTCGACTAGGCTTTTGACATTCCTCTGCCTAGAATCTGGTCATTCCCGTCACCTCCTGAGTGAAGCTAGGGAAGATCGGGCTGGGCCGCTAATTACACCGGTATACTCCCGAGCAACAATTGTTTGAGCATGTCCCGCAGTGCATTGATGTAGTACAGCATCTTCTACTTGTAATACAAACAGATGGTATATAATCATAGAAACCTACTATACAGTGACGTCCACGATGATAAAGAGAATGAGTAACTACAACTATTTCGGCGGAGGGAAAAACACTCGAGGGTACTGCACGATAGTTGGCTGAGGAACGTTGATCTTGGTCTGTAGACCTGGCGGCGGAGGAGAAAGGACCTTGCTGGCGTCTGGCGTCTGCTTTGGTTCGGGAAGTTGTGCTTGCTCTTCCCTACTACATTCCTGCTTCTGTTCGTCATACTTGTAGACAGGTTTCCAACCTTCGGCCTCCAATCGCCTCCGCGCACAGCTGATACAATTAGTCGAGCAATGGGTGGGTGGTGCCGAAGACTCAATGTTATCGAAATCGTCTTCATCATTGGTGTCACTCCCGTAGCTAAAAATCTCCGGGTGCTTTATCGTGAAGAGGGCGACGCTGAGGCGACACAGATAGCAATCCGGAGGACATTCGTATTCTTCCAGGAATTCTATGCAGGCCCCTTGTCAGCTTCTGAGATGAAGATCATGTCGACAATATACCTTCATCTGAATCATCGTTTCCGACGTGGGAGAGCTCTTGTACAGTTACCTGACGGAATGGAGATTGAGCAATTGATGGATGACGATCAAACCTGCTATTGAAGAGTTTTGGAGGAGTGGACGTGAGTTTCGCCTCGTAACAAAGACTGGGGAATAAGGTCTTGAGCGACCGAAATTGTTCAACGTCCGTAGAGTTATCACACTCATCCTATATATGTGATAACGCTCAGCTTAGGAAATGGAAAGAGAGGTGTCGACATCGGAGGTACATACACTAAACTCATCTCCTCTGTCGTGTTCATCGTCTGCACCGTAGTCCTCGTCTTCAAGCTCTCCGCTCCTGGCTCGTAAATGAGCTTTGGCTCTACGGTCGATGAAAGGATCGCACGCTCCTGTACGAGCTATGGATTGTCTGATTGGTTTTGCGATCATGATGACAGAGCACAGTCCAGACGGTGTTTCGCTGTCGAAGTGTACGGCTACCGGCTAACTGAAAACTGAGAGTGGCAATCTACAATATGCTTGCTTTTTCAACTCTCTGAACTACTTTCCCAGCATGTAATTTCTTATTGTCCTCAACGCGCTCTTTGTGACGTGATCCTACAACCAACATTTTTGTTTCAACAACGTGATCGCGAGCAGTGGCTGTCAAACTTCCCCCATTGTTCTCCATTCTTGGCCAATACTTATGCAGCTGTGGGCTACATCGCACGTGGAAATCCCCGTAAATATAAGTTCGGGAATCATCTATTCATGATTTATGATTGGGTTTTCCATGAGTGAAAACTTTACTTGACGAAATTCTTACCGACTACTGCTTGGACCTTCTAGAGCTTTTTCGAGATGATCAGATGACGCTTTTGGAACGAAATGTCCGGAGGATTGGCTTAAACGAAAAACTTTTAGCTTTGTATACGATACAACGTCTAGCTTTGAGTGCCGGCGGTAGCCTGGAAGAACTGGGAACGGAAATTATGCCGGCGGAGTGAATAATCGGACTATCGCCGACTGTTATCTTATCCGGCAGCTTGTACCTTGGCTCGGAAATTTAGGGGAATTGATCATCACGACACCCGGCGGCAGAGTACTTGATGTACAGATTATCCTTCCCACATCCTTCATTTCCTCCATTCATGCTCAAACAGCTCAGAATTACTCTTCTCCCCACCATTCCGTTGTGACTGATATCGGGAAAGAGTCTTCCCAACAGGTCAAAACTAAGGCCGATTCAGACTCCTTTACTGTCCCATAACCTGCGCTCTGTTCCAGCACAGCTGGCCTCCGTCTCGGTCAAGTCCCAGAAGATCAACCAAGTTTTTTTTCTGTGCTACATCGTATTGGAAAGGCGTGTATATTGGACGGCTTTAGTTTTGGGCGGTACCGCAGCTGCAGAGTCCAACATCTCGCAATTCGAATTTCCGTCTCATTTTCGACTTTTTCACTCTAACGCCAGCACGCAATTGGGTTGGTGTGTCCTTTCTGAATTCAATATCGGGATACACAGTGTTTAGACATGTCGCGGAATTTCGACCACGCGTACCCGAGCTCGCATCGTGCAGCCTCGTATCATCCACATGTTCAAGTCAACATTCCGTCTACCTCTACGTCTTCATCTCCGTCATCATATTCTCATCGGAATATGGGTTCTGGACCTGCAAATTCTCAACCTTTACCCCTGCAGCTTGTTCCTGCGCCTCCTCCGGATCGCCCAAAACGCAAGCGTCTTGCGAAGGCATGTGATGCATGCCACAAATCTAAGAGAAGATGCGATGGAACTGCGCCTTGTAGCAATTGCTACTTTGCCAGCAAACCATGTACCTATACAGATGCAAGTGGAAGAGCTGTACCAGCACCCAGGGTTGCCGCTGCAGGTCCAGCAAACGCTCCACAGCATGTAGAATTTGTCAACAGTGGTCCCCATACTGGTGTTCAAGACGCGCATCCAAACACGCGGGTAGGATCTTCGCGCGCACCCCCACCGAGCTCGTACGGACACGCAGGTCCGCCTTATTATCTTCCTCCCCCATCTCTTCCTCCATTACAATCCCAATCTCCCTCCCAACATCAGCGTCCGTATCCACAATTTTCCAGCTCTACTTCCCATTCTGCTTCTAGGCGTGAGTGGGACGGTGGCGTCGCATCCTCATCAACGCTCACCAAAAATCAAGGTACTCAATCAAGAAAACGTCCTCGGAAGGACAGCCCAGAGAAGTCACGCGAGAGTCTCGACAGAGACAAAGAAAATGACCAAGAAAAAGATACTCATTCTCAGAGCTCTAATATCCGACCGGTCTTGGTCGGTGGATATGCTGCTCGGCCTTCCATCGAACTAGAGCCGGCCCTCACACGGGAGTTGACGAATCGTAAGTTTTTCTTTTCCTCCATCTCACTAGTTTCTTTTTTTCTTGTTCCTCTACGCATTTTTTCCCATCGATGCTATTTCATGGCCCCAAATCGCTGCAAGAGACACGTGCATTGGCAATGGGCTGAGGGTGATTGTGCGTTCGCCGTTGTTTCGTTTTTCAATTCAGATATGCCCTGTTCCATGGCTGGGGCAGATTTAATTGGTTCACTGTTTACAACTGCGGCGCGCTCTCAGCCTGCAGCCACGACGGCGCATTTACTAAGGGTACTCATTTGAGCATGCTGCGACAGGTCATGCAGGATCTTCCTTGTGGATTTTTTCCTCTTCTTTTTTGGCCGTTGAATTCGCATCTCCAAACTTGTCACTTCTTTTGTTCTGACAACTAACCTTGGTCTAGTGTTTTTCACCCACTCGCATCCCATGGTCATGATCATACACAAGCCATCATTCACAAACGCAGTGACCATGAACCAAGTCCCGATGTATTTGCTATATGTAAGTGTCGCTCCAAGAGCAGTTCCTATTTAGTCTATCCTTTCCGCTTGTATCGGCGCTGTCGATCATTCTATTCTTGCTTCAGAATCAATTTTATTCTTTCTTTCAAAGTTAAAGTTTTATGATGCAGAATGTTCCCGCTTTCCGCTGATCTCTATTCATTCTGACTTACCAAATCTCCGCTTACAGGCTGTCTGCGCACTGGCATCTCGACATTCCAAGCAGCCTTCCTTAGCTGCATCTCCGCGGCGTCTTTCAGGGAGACATTTTGCAGACGAAGCGGTCCGTCTGATGTTCTCCGCTCGGAAGCGTTCCTCGGTCATGGGATGGCCTGGAGATAGTGCGCCAGGTACAGATGCGAGCGCCGGAAACGGCCATGGCGAGGATCCAGATCACGCAAAAAGGGCTCCTATCGATGAACTTTACAACGGAGACCTTGTACTTCCCGCTTCGTTATACACAGCTCAGGCATTATGTCTTCTTGCAATGTACGAAATCCTTGCGACGAAACCGAATTCGAAGTCAAGCCACCACAATACAATGCTTTTGAGTGGTTCCGACCTCGAGACAGACCTGGAGCCGATTGTGCTCTCTCCCCGCGGTGAACGATTTCGCGAACTTTCACTTCAGATGCTTCAAGAACTTGGTGTCCACAAACCTCAATTTCCTCTCTTGACTCCTGTGCCAAGCCAAGCGTGGATTGAAGAGAGCATTGAGAAGGAATGCATTAGGTGGGTGTTCTAACACAGTGATCTCTCCGTGGTTATTGGCTCACTATTGTCTGCCAGGAGGATATTCTGGCTCATTTACATCATAGACTGCTTGCGCGGAATCTACTACCAAGGAGAGGGTCCGCTACTCGGGGGAAGTGGGAGGGGGTACCAGCCTAGGGGTCGTCCCCACGCTAAACCATTATCGCAAAGTGTTGCAGCTCCGGAGGATACGACCGCCAAGAGCTCATATCTTTTATCTGATCCTCATAAGTCATCTGACGTTACGTCCGTCCAACCTCTGTCCCCTGCGCCAATCTCCGGAGGTTCCTCCTTCCACAATCCCTCTCCGTCCTTTTCCCCTCCCATCCGCGCCTTTTCGAACGGATTTTTAGGCTTCACTGAAGCTGAATTGAGGGTTCGACTCCCTGTTGATGAAACGAGTTTTGAAATGGGAGTGGTTTATGAATGTATGCCTGGTGAGTGCCGGATCTGCTCCTTCAATTACTTCACTCGATTCTCAGTCAATTTCAGAATATCTTTATCTTCCTTCGCCACCTGCTCCCTCTTCGGAGTTACCCGTCCACAAAACTTCCGCATCGGGCTCGGAAATTGCGCAGACAATAAGAATTCTATCTGTCTATCACAAAATTGAGCGAACCCTGGATGAACTGTACCAAGCACCTTCTCCTGTCTCCCATTCTGCAGATGAAAAAGCGTCTCTGTTTTCATCTACACCTACCCCTAGTTATTACCAGGACCGTGCTGCATTACAATCCGCGCTTGAAGAAGACCGGAAGCTTTTTATGGTCTGGGACCAAGGCGTTCACCCTCATCTTCGCTGGGACGACTCTGAAAATGTCTTTGTACAGAAAAGTATGCTCGAGACTAACTCAAATACCGGTGCTTGGTGCTTTTGCTTGATAGCAATGTTGGAAGCGAGTTGCATCATGGGATTGGGCGTAGGTAGTAGGGCTCTACAGTGGGGGAGCGTAGTCGACCCTCGTTCGAAGCAATCGAACGAAGACTTTCGAAATACGCTGAAAGAGCTGGACGACCCGGGACCTGACTGGTGGAAGGCTAGTCATAGGAAGAAGAATCCGGGTGAGACAGATTTAGATTGGGGTGTCAGAAGGCTTGACGCCGTGGTTGATAAAGTGGGTGAACGTGCTGGAAGCAGTGTCATCAGTAAGTTTGGGTAATGCTCGTGGACCATTTTCCGTTCCTGATTCATGCATTCTAGTGGGCGCTTGGCTTTGGCCTCTTATCAAATACCTGAATCGCGACGATGAGAAAATTCAGAAAGGACTCGACATTTTCGAAGAGTTTTGTGGAGTTAGGATGGATATTTTGGATAAACTTACCAAAAGTAAATGGGGCTTTGGGTCAGAATCAATCCCCATTCCTGCAAGCGCTGTGGCGAAAAACCCTTCCATTCCTAAATCGACCCCGGAGGACCCTTCCAGGATAGTGGATACGGAAATGAGCGACGTTTCGGCAGAGTCTCAGCAGGACGAGCGTCCGATGCCAGATACCCTCGCTTCTAACTCGCCCGCATCCGTGGCGTCTACATCAGGGCCTGGAACGGAGAATCATTTACCGATGCTGCAGACACAGACTTCACTCCCTTCGCTCAAATCAAGTGGACTTTTGGATTGGTCTAGTCGCTCGTCGCATCCTTCGAATCCAGCATCCACCTCCGTGCATCATCATTCTCAATCTCACTCTCATGGGCTTCCGCACCTGAACATTGGAACAGGTGCTCATAGTAATTACATCACAGGAAGTGCATCCCCGGCATCCGGGATGCCATCTACTCCGACAGTTAACTCAATTATAACTCCGACACCTGTCTCGATGGCTACCCCGACAACTACCACGATGGCTATGGCCACGACTCTGCCCACTTCTATTCCTTCGAAAGCTATTGTTTCCGCTGAAATTGCCAGTTCTCCGCTCTCGGCGGGCTCGCCTTCAGGGAGCTCGTCTGCACAGCAAGGCAGGTCTGGCTTAAGCTGGATGATGAACGGGTGAAAAGTAAAAGTTCCTTTAATGGCCTGCACGAACCCCGCAACGAAGGTTAGATTACCTTATGTTCTCGATAATACTTGGAGCTGTGAACATGTCTCTGAAATTCTTCTTCCAATTCTTTCTGATGATCGTAGTTCTATTTTACATTGACTATGCTAAGGTACAATTCAATGTTTCGGTTTTTGTAATTTCGACAGGACTGTCGCGTTTTTTTTTTATTAACAACTTGCAGTTTTCATCACCGTGTATCGATAGGCAGACAAATATTATTAACTGATCGCACATAAGAGCCGCTATTCTTAGAAATAAAGTCGTCGGAGAACGAGTAACGCCTGCTAACCTCGGTCTTACTCTCGGTCCTATACCTCGAACTCATAAGCGACCCACAAGTAACGGAAATGAAAAGATGCTCCTGCTCATTGTGGCCTGATTGTGAGCATATGGTGTACCTCACCATTCCATATGCTCGGGACGGGCTTGAAAGCTGTTCTCACTGTACTTTGGTTCAGTTCCCAGAATTCTTATAAATGAGGCTATGGATCTGCCTGTATTTGAATCCCTCAGCCTATTCTACCTATTTCTAGAATGGTCCTTACAGACAAAAATACCCAACGAACCAAGTTCGAAGGCGCCTGGAAGGTCATCCGACATGAGCTTTTGGCTCATTTAAAGTCTTGTGGGATGCCTGAGGAAGCGATAAATTGGTACGCCCGGGTAGGCGGATCGTTTGTGCATCTTTCTGTAATTCTGGTCGTGACTGAGTCTTTGTCTTTCCTCAGAGCCTCGATTACAATGTCACTGGAGGAAAGCTCAATCGCGGCATTTCCGTAGTAGATACTGTGGAAATTCTCAAAGGACGGCCATTGACGGACGAGGAGTATCTTCGAGCCGCCGTATTAGGATGGAGTGTTGAGCTAGTATGTTACTGAGATCGTCAAGGGACATTGATCTGACTTCGGATCGAACCTAGCTTCAAGCATTCTTCTTAGTCACCGACGATGCAATGGACGCTTCCATCACACGTCGGGGCCAGCCGTGCTGGTACCGCGTTCCAGAGGTAGGACTGATTGCCATCAACGATGCGGCCATGCTCGAAGGCGCAATCTATCATCTTCTTAAAGTGTACTTCAAAAAGGAAACGTACTATGTGGATTTACTTGAATTGTTCCACTCGGTCTCGTATCAGACCGAAATCGGACAGTTGATTGACATGATAACTGCGCCGCCGGACGAAGTCGACCTGGACAAGTTTTCGTTGAAGAGGTAAGCTCCATATGCGCATTCATGATTCAGGGTAGAAAATCAAGTTTCTCCTGCAGGCATTCGTTGATCATCGTCTATAAAACGGCGTTCTATTCCTTCTACCTCCCTGTTGCTCTTGCGATGCATTTTTGCGGCATTCCCACTTCCTATGTCCTTTCCAATTCTTCTACTCCTGTAGCTCCCTATGAGGTCGCAAAAGAAATCCTCGTTCCTCTAGGAGAGTATTTCCAGGTTCAGGATGATTTCCTGGACTTCTCTGGCGTTCCTGCTCAAATAGGCAAAGTTGGCACAGATATTGTCGATAATAAATGCTCATGGTGCATAAACACTGCCCTATCCGTAGCTACGCCAGAGCAAAGGAAGATTCTGGATGAGAATTACGGCGTCAAGCCCACACCTGAGGAAGAGGAAATGGCCAAAAGAATGGCAGAAGGAAAGAATGGGGAGGAGCAGGGCTACCTTGGGGAAGCCGAGAAGCGCGTCAAAGCCGTGTTTGAAGAAATAGGCCTCCACAAAATATACGAGGAATATGAAGAAAATTCATACAAAAAATTGACCAGGCTAATTGATGGAATAGATGAAGGCACCCCGGGACAAAAAGGTGTACTAAAGAAAGAAGTGTTTGTAGCTTTCTTAAACAAAGTGTACCGGAGACAGAAGTAGCGATGGAACTTGTTTGTGGAGAGCGATAGATAGCTGAACTTGTTGACCTGATCATCGGTAGAAACTATCCTGAACGTTCAATGTATATGTATCCGATGGAAAACTTGACCTAGAATTGAACACAACCTGAGGTTTCGAACTTTGAAGGACTCCGGATCCGACTGCTACGGGGATCACGATGGGTCACGTCACGAGACTACGTGACAGCGTTGACCTTTAACCTTTACTCTCATGAAGAATCGATAGATGTTACGATTTTTTATCTTGGAACTCTCAAGCTCTGCACTTGTACTACCCGTTCAGGCCTCAAAATATCAAAGAGGCAAAGAAATCAGACTGCAACCGGTTGCTGGCTATTGCGTATTCAATCAACTAATATGTGACACTCTCAAACGTCGACCTTAAACCAATGAATATCGAGCATAGCTTCTCAGACAGCCCGTCTCCAACCTATCCTATTCTACACTATCCTTTACTGCCGGAAGCTTAGGGATCCAGCACATAAGCTTTGCTTATTGGTTTACCTTCAGGTGAGCGAGGAGGCGGTATTCTCCTTTTTCCGCCTAACTGGTCAGTAGCAATATGTACGACGGTAGTATTCACATCGTCCCTCGACCCCCCTCGACTACTTGCCTGCAGAGCTGACGTTTGAACTTTGCCAGCTTTTTCCGAATTTGGAAATTATGCATATATCGCTTATCATTCGATTGCAAATGCATGTGGTTCCGGCGGCCGCTTGCAGTGGGTTTGGTTAATCTTGCCCAGTATAAGTATGGATGAGAGTACTCGAAAGCTGCCCTAGAGCTCTGATGTGCCTTTAAATACTGATAGTTTCTGCTAGATTTCTATTCCTAAGCCGAATGAATCAGTCAAAGCGCTGTTCAAGGAGATACGGATACTGCTTTCGGGTACGGGAACTGGCATATCTTCGCACCGTTTATGCGTTTCAAATTTCCCCATCAGATTTAGATCTTACAGCATCGCCTTGGGTATATAAAGGCCCAGTTGTCGACTCTTTTCCTCAGGCTTGCACTCACCACAATTTTTTTCACCAGGCTGGTCCAGGGTGTATATTTCTACATATTATATACAACATGTCTTCCCGCAAATCTTCTAAACCTCTTCCCAAGTTCGACATTGGTGCGTCTTACCTCTGTCTCCTGTTCTGCTACCTGTTTATGAGTCCATTTAGGTGATGACTATCAGCTGTTGTATGCTCTCGGTCAAGGAGCCTATGGAACTGTTGCAGCTGGTATCCACAAACCCACTGGGCGCCAGGTTGCTATTAAGAAGATTCTTCCTTTCGACGTTAGTTTTCTATTTTGTTACGCTCTCGCTGTAAGTGCTAATAGCATGTTTAGCATACCTTATGCTGCCTACGAACTTTACGAGAACTCAAGTTGTTGAAATTCTTTTCCGAGTCATGCGTAAACGAGAATGTTTGTAGTCCTTTTGATTCTTCCAGCCTCCTTGCTAATGATGCGTCAAAACCAGATTATTACGGTTTTGGATATCGTGAAGCCTTCATCTTTGGAGTCTTTCAAGGAGATCTACTGTATGTTTCCCCTTGGATTTTCATCAGCAATTTTTAGGGACCCGTTATCCAGTTGTTCAGGAATTGATGCAAACCGACTTGCACAGGGTCATTAGGACGCAGCATTTGACCGACGATCACTGCCAATACTTTGTCTACCAGACTCTCCGTGCTCTCAAGACCATCCACAGTGCAGGCGTGGTGCATCGTGATCTTAAGCCTGCCAATCTGTTACTCAATGCCAATTGCGACCTCAAAGTCTGTGATTTCGGCTTGGCCAGGAGCATCAAGACGACCGCTCCTACCGGGAAGGGTCAGGGAGGTATGACCGAGTACGTTGCTACCCGGTGGTACCGTGCACCGGAAATTATGTAAGTCTCCTTTCTCTCGATACTGCTTCCTTGTTACTGATGCAGTTTCAGGTTGAGTTTCAAGTGAGATCTCTAGTACAGAGATGCCATCTTGGAGAACTGACCCAATTACAGGATGTACACCAAGGCTGTCGACTTGTGGGCAGTTGGCTGTATCCTTGCGGAACTCATTTCTGGGCGTCCCCTCTTCCCAGGACGCGACTACAGCCATCAGCTTGATCTTGTACTGGATGTTATTGGCACTCCAACTCTGGATGAATTTTACGCGATCACTTCCCGGCGTTCGCGCGAGTACATCAGGTCCTTGCCTATTCGTCGCAAGAGGAGCTTTGCTTCTTTGTTTCCTCATGCTTCGGCGGATGCGATTGATTTCTTGAACAAGACCTTGGTGAGTAAACATTTGCTAGACTGTTGCTTATCTTTAACTTGTCCTACAGACCTTCGATCCCAAGAAACGTATGACAGTTGAAGAGGCGCTCGAGCACCCTTACGTCGCGGCCTACCACGACGCAGATGACGAACCTACGGCCGATATCATCAGCCCCGACTACTTTCAATTTGATCGTAAGCCTCCTCTTTACCCTCTTAACCTTCGCATGTTCAAATATACTTCTGCAGTTGAGAAGGAACAACTCTCAAAAGATGATTTGAAGAAGTTGCTTTACGATGAGGTTATGTCCTTCCAGCCCGTCATCAATAGCCCCTCTACTTGAGTTCCTTTTATCCATCACATTCACATCACTTCGGGGATTACCAATTACGTTTGGATTTTAAGCAAGCGCAGTTTCTCTCCCAGCGTCGATGACCACTTTGCACGGCCCTTGCATTTGTACTGATGGCCTATGGAAGTAACCACGTATCTTGTAGCAGATATCCCAGTCGAACTTGGTAGACAAACATGATATCGATATGTAGGAAATATATCACGTTCACAATTTTTCATTGAAGAACGAACGATTCAAGGAATGCTTACCAGGGTGAATAACTTGGAAGTAGCTACCGCATCCAACGTAAAAGTCGTATTCCGGAGTATGAGTGACTCGGGGCCTTCTAACTTTGAGCCTTTTCGCGTTATGAAAGGGGGTCTGTTGCAAAATGTTGTAAAGTAATTGTATAATCGTTTCTCGTCCACACAAGAATTTTATCTCTTAATCTCTTAAATTAAGTATTAAATGCGTCAAGATTTCGTCAGTCCGTTGCCTAAGTCTGCATTTAAACCTGCGCCAAAGGCTCATATTCATAAGATGATGGCCTCCCCATCCGCATCGAAAGGACTCTCCTTACTCCAGGCCAGAATCTCCTTCCCTTCCTACCACCGCTAGGATCCATCTCGCCTCTCTCTCCTCGCTCCCTATCCTCCTGTAATCTCATTTCTCTCGCCTTCTTGAACCCTTCATCGGGTATATCATAGCACGTCTCCCATCTCACTCCTACTTCCTTACCCATTCCCCAAAAGTCCATACAATTCAAATACGGACCAAGATCGAAAGGATTCTGCGGGGCGGTGGATGAAGCTAATCCCCGGGCTGCGCCGCCGCGAGCGGAGAATCGATCGAGACCGGTTATGCGGAGAACGAAGGACGCGCCGGGGCAAGAAGCGCATAGCGAACATATTTTACACGGGAGTGTGAGTAATCCACCTGAGCCGCGCAGGCTCTGTGGATGGTTGTGGGAGTGGGAATGGGGGCCTCCAGACGCGGCGTCTAGAGATTCTGAAGCAGAGAGAGGAGATCCATGAGAATGCTGTTGAGCGCCCATTTGCCCGACCCCGATAACACCGCGACCACCCATAAATCCGAATCGCCCAACGTTACTGACTTCAAAGGATGTCATTTGTCGACTTATTTGCCATAACTGGGCTCCAAGGAGAATGATTGTCCAAGTGAGTTGGAGAGCGGACCACAATGCGGTGGTTAAGAGGAAGATGTTGGATTTTGCGCCCAGGATGCGGCACATGGGGTCAGGGAGAGGACAAGTAACTGATGGTTCCGATTCTGGGACGACAGAGAAATCTAACAGCGGCGTTAGTCAATCACAAACATTCCCGGTAAATAACAAACAACTCACATTGGTAGGTGAGATAAAGGAATGATATTATGCCAATAACAAGGTTAAGAAGGAATAGAACGAATTGACGATGGTTATTAGAACCGACTGCAGAACAAATCAGATAAAAGAAATGGATAGAAGCAGAACCCAAGGCAACTAACCACAATTCCAAATCCAAGGACAATGATGGTCGTGTCTTGCAGTGCATTTATTGCAGATGCGACAGTGTTTGGAACGAAGAGGTTTTCGCGCCTGGGAGGATAAGTTTACCAAGGTGCTCATTAACGAGATGGTAGGATAACTCACCATACAGCTGACACAAAATGTTTGTCCATTCAGCCTCCCTTCACTGGCGAGGTCCTCCACGTCATTCAAGAGTCGATTTGGAACAAAACCTGGATCCAAACAAACAGCTCGCCAAAAGTTGTATAGACAAAGCGAAGCAGAAACAATGAAAACGAGGTGAGCAGAGGGGTGGTCGTGAACATTGGTGAGGATAGTGGCATAGCACCAGACTACGATGAGAAGAGAGGCAAAAATTATTCCAGCGAAGAAGGGACTCTCGGCTTGAGGTTTCCGACCGAGAAGAACGCGAGTAAGTATATGAGCTGCTGCAAAGCATTCTGCTGCCGCGAGTATCAGGGAAGTGTACCATGGGAGCCAAGAGACGGCGATGGTGTTGAATACGAGCACAAGGAGAGGAGTCGGAAGAATAAAAATGGCAAGGGAAGTGTATTTCGGGTCGCTGAATAATGGTGACCTGGGGACACCGTACTCGTCCCAGCCACCTTCTTCCATGGCACGCTTCCAAGGGCCAATACTCTTTAGCTCGACTGCCATATCTCGAGGCGTTCTACCGCCCGAGTCTTTTGCAGAGACATCAGCCCCGCTTTCCAACAGCTTCTTGATGACCGTCTTATTACCTCTGACGACCGCCCAATGTAAAGGTGTTAACCCACCCTCATCTTTTGTGCCAACGTCCGCACCGTGCTTTAGTAGAATGTCGACAGAAACGGCATCTCCCTGGTAAGCCGCCCACATTAAAGCTGTGTGACCTTGCAAATCAGCGGAATCGACATCCACTTTTCGTTGTTGCAAGAGATAGAGTAAAGGCATTACAGCTGACGAGTGAGTTATCAAGTGAAGTGTGTTGTAGCCCTGACCATCTTTGAGAGTGGGATCTGCGCCCCATTCGAGAAAGAGTTTGACGACGTAGAGATATCCATTCCGGGCAGCCCACTGTAAGGGAGTTGCATCCAAATCCCCGCCTCGAGCATCCACTTCAGCACCCCTTTCTAACAGTTCCCGACATATGTGAAGATGAGCATTGATCGCAGCCCAATGGAGGGCAGTAATATTTTGAGAGTCCCTGTCGGTAGTAAGAGCACCCTGGGCAAGTAATGATTGCAGTAATGGCAAGTCGCCACGCTGAGCGGCCAGAAATATTGTCTCCGGTTCGTCTTGGACAATGGTTTGAGTCTCACTGAGAGCTGCCACTGGGGCCACTTTTCCACTGGGTGTCCCAGGTGTTGAGGGCATTATAAATCGTCGCAAGTCGTAGTTGTGCGGCAAGGAAGGTAAGCACTGCCCGATGAGCGCAGTTTCTGTCCACTTGAGTGACGTAAACGCTGTGCACGTGATAATCAATATGCTGATCACGTGATATTTCTCACCGCGCGCGCGTAACATACATACAACCAGCTGAATACTTCTCGTTGCCATGGAAGGCTCAATATTGCCTTTCCCTAGCCTCTGGTGAGCTACCCTTACTCGTTCCTTCTTTCCCTCCATCGGAAGGCTCGAGGACTCCCCGGGAACATGTTGGCCCAGTCGGGAATAGGCCTTCTCACACTGTTCGCTGCGGTATTCGCGCAAAACTCAACTTCTACCTTAGAAGCTAGTTCAGATAGTGCATCAGAGTAAGCTATACACGCACATCGGTGTTCACTTTTCAGTCATTGAATCCGTACTTAGGACGACCTCATCTACCTCAGTGGACGTATCAACCTCGACCTCGGCACCAACATCTTTCACAACCGTCCCGCCTTCCACGTCCTTCTCTTTCGGCACTAGCATATCTTCAGAGAACCAAACGACCTCGACCACGGCCTCAGAAGTGACCTTCACTTCAACTACAACTCTTCCGGCCCCGTCGCCGTCTACCACCATCATACACACGATCACGGCTGAAAGCACAGTTATCGCTACGACATTCGTCTTGCCTTCTAGCACTCCATTATCATCTGCTTTCCTCATCACCGTAACTTCAAACGACATCATCCCTACTCCCAGCTTGCCTTCCACTGCAGTAAACAATGGTAATATAGCGGTGAGGGAACGCGGAAGTTTCATCAAGACTTTGGCCGCCTTTACTGGAGGTGCACTGCTCAGTGTTATAATGTGATTATGGAGGACTTCGAGTCATGAAATCATCTTCAGATCAACGCATCATTCCGTGGAAGGGGAGCGGAAGGGTCGTTTGCTCAGCAATCTATCGATCGCTCAGGAAAGCAGTTCAACCCCCTTGCAGTACCATACACCATGTACTGTTCCTGTACTTTCAATGCTCGTCAGTCTCGCACACACACCTATGTGTCCGAATTGTAGATCCACGTCAAACAAGAACTGGATAGTCTTCGTACAGCCGTCGAGCCATAGAGGATCTATACCTCCGTCTAACCCTTGTACATAGGTTCGTAGTAGTGGGTTGTCTCATGTGGACTTTGCGCACAATAACCGTGCTCTGAACTCTTACATCTCTGAATCCAATTTGAGGTCGTCTCTCTGTCTGCTTGACCAACATTGTACCGAAAAAAAACAATCGGAGGAAAGGTTTGAACTGACCTTCTCTTCCCGACGCCCGTAGACCGAATCTATGATGTTCGCTATTCGCTCCGGAGTAAGCAGAACGAACATGACCTATGAAAGTCCCCATTTCTTTTGGAATAGTCTGTTACCGGGCGCAAAATCCTGCGATACGATTGTCGTACCATGAACAATTTGGTCTCAACCTTCTCGAACGAGTCAAGGAATAGTATTTCGGTCAATGAGCGACATGATTTTCCGTATTGGGAATTTTAATCTCAGCTTTGGCATTGTGTGCACAATGACCAAGTGTAGAAAAAGCCTTAGACTTTGCCGAACATCTCTCGACCCTTGAATTTGCCCGTCTCACTCGACAGCTTTGAAGGACATGCAACATAATAAAAATAGCGATTCGTACACATAGACGTTGTGCTACCTCGATTTTCTATCTTCGAAAAAGTTCTAAAATGAGGTACGGTGAGCAGAGCAATTACAGGAGATGACGCGCTTGCACATACTTTCAGGTGCCTCAGTTGCCAAGCGCACGTTATGACCAGCACCACAATCTGAGCAAGGCTATACCATACTGCCCTAGAATTCGTAGTTTCACTCAAATCTCTGTAGTCCGCCTCCCTCTCCCTCTGATACTGCTGCTCCCTACGGATATCCTCTAGTTTTTGATTCAAATCGCGTACTTTAGCTGCCACCTCCGAGACATGCGTTCTATCGTGCTCAGAATCTGCACGGGTGGTTCCAACAGTAATGTCCAAGTAAAGGCGGATATGGGTGGAAGAAAACCAGGAGGTGTAATTGGTGGAAAGGCAAATAGAGTGGTCGCCTGCATCATGCGAAGTAAATGTGAATTTACCATCAGAGGGGCCCTTGGTTTTGACAACTGTATGACCAGATTCCACTTCCTACATGTTCACGATAAAAATGAATAGAGAAATAGGAAAATATTGCTAGGACACACCTCTACGTCGACATGTATGCCCAAATTGTCGTCTATAACGTAGGACTGTGATTGTTCTTTCCACTCTAAAGCTCTGTAATGGCCTTTTAAAGCTTGTTATGTGGGTTCAATACTGTGGCGAATTGGGAAACGTACCTTCCACCACAGTATCAGTTGGCAACTCCTCGATAAAGCACCTCTTCTCATTGGCGTCCAAGTAAAAATGAAGGGCGTTCGCAGCCAGCGCTGAACTAAGTAGCAAGATGGATAGCGAGTATAAACGTTTCAGCATTATAGAACGTTAATAGACCTCAATGGTCAACGGTAGCGTATAAAGAACTGCAGTCTTTTGGCGCTCAGCCACGTTTGAGCGTTAAATTTTACGTAAGCAATTTAAGCGCTCAATTGAACGCTGTATCCGTCCATCAAACACGGTCGCAGATAGAGATACAGCCTTTAATCTCCGAATTTGATGGACCAGTGCGCAGTATCAGTAAACAACTGGAGCATGCTGAGCTAATTGCTGTGAACCGACGCTTTCAATCAATTCTGTTTCAATGAACGCCAAGCCCTTGAAAAGCTTCAAGTATCTACTACCTTGAGCCTTTTTTGACTCCTCCACGGAACGTCCACTTGACTATCAAAGAACCAATCGGCATGCAGCCTGTCACCATCCGTAGAATCCTTTACGGTCAGTCTACAGTGAAAGGCGTACTTGTGCGCTTTTGATGAGTGTTCAACTTCCTCCCGATAGGATTGACACTGGCTCTGGGTATATGCCAGTGTGTTATCGCTGGATTCTCTGCACCTTTCGTCCTATTCGACGACTTCCAGACGAACCACTATGATCGTAGGTTCAACGAAAGTTCGCTTTGAAGATGCTCAACAATGAAAATCGTAGGAATTTTCCTGTCTCTGGCATGCGCCTTCGCGGGAGCTACCTGGATCTGGGCAGCTGTACTGTAAGCCTCGATATCACGGATTCGAATGCGTTTCCCATTGACATGCTGTCTAGTTTGGCTTACAATGACCGACCTCAAGTTATTCATCCCCTAACCAAAGCCAAAGCTCATTTTATCTCATTCATCGTCCTCGATTTAATATGGCTAGGTAAGCCTCTCGCAGAGGACACGAACTCAGTCTAATTGATGATAGCATTGGGGATCATGGTTCTATCCCAGCTTCCAGACGTCTGCCGATACCAGTTTGATGATCAAGGGTATAACTCTTCATCCTGTGCGTTGACTGCTACGACTGGCGGTGTTGGGTTGTTGCTTTCTGCCTTATGTGAGTCTTCACCTCTGTAGTAAATAACCGGTAGTGCGTTGAACAAGCAACGATTGCAGCTGCCCTCACTGCGTTTTTCATATACCGCACCTCCAGGCTCTATGGAGGAGTTTCAACCGCAGACCTGGCATCTAGTGCAGACGGAGTGGATAATATTAGGCATAAAATTGTCCGTTCAAGCGCTATTGATTGGAGGATTGCTTGTTATAGTGAGTACGAAGGATATTTCGACATCTTACTTCCGGTTCCAACTTGTCTTGTTCAGGTCTAATCCTCATATTCGGTATTGGAATGGATATTGTAGGACCTTTGGATATCGTGATAAACAGCGAAAGACACTTTATGAGTTGGTTCCAGTTTGCGCTCGTTGAATTACATCATTTATTGATCTTTCTTGCTAGCGCAATTTTCCTCCGTGGCTACTGCTTTCGGGCTCATCACTTGGATCTGGGCCAGCGTGTTGTACGTACTTTCGATAATTATATCTGAAGCAGTGGTACAAATGCCAGCACATCTTTAGATTGGCATATAACGAACGTCCGAGGAGCTCAAATATCCTTACACGAGTCTCTGCGCATTTCTATTCTGTTGTTGCTTTTGGGGCTGTCTGGCTGGGTTAGTTCTTACATGTTCTATGCGTCAAAATCACTGACGGAGCTATGCTAGTAATGGGCATCATGTTTGCCTCTGAAACCAAATACGAGTGCAACTTTAGCGAGTTTTCCGATGGACTTGCATCGACGTGGTGCGCTTTCAGCGGAACTCTTACAGCCCTGGCGTTCTCGCTCAGCTTGCTCTGTGTGTTCCTTCTTCTATTTTGACCACCCAGTCGTTGACGTTTTCCCTGACGTTTGAAATTATAGCTGGAATTGCCGCGGCATTGATATACGACACCAAGAAAGCTGGAGGATGGAAAAGTAATGTCGCTCAGTCCGATATTATCGAACTGTACGAAGAACATGTGGATTCAACGTGAAACGATGTCAATGACTACGACCCTGTATATAGCGTTGCGAAACTTCTGTTAATGGACTTGCTTGTATAGTATTATTGCGTCAACAGTTCTTCCGTTTGGGCTGAATTTAGATTAGTCCCAAGCTGCTGTCGTCATCCTGTCGTTCTTCATTCGAGACATGACCTCGCGAGAGTTGCACCAGTTAAGCTAGAAAGATCTCACAGGTAAGTTGCGTAAGATGTATATACCTCTAAACTCTTAAATGAAGAATAGTGGTCCTCGAGCTGTACAAGCGGTTCTCTCGCATATAACCGCTCAGGAACACTTCATTTGCGTGCGTCATGAACATGATAGAGGAGAACCTTTGATGGATTTGAAACCAATAATAATTTCCCTGAGAAGAAAAGGGTATTGCTTTAAAGGGAGTATGGGACTGAGCGTCAAAGTAAGCGCCTGTGAATTTGTCACCTGGAATTTGTGACAGCACTGTGGTCACCCTATTTCTGCTACGACGTTGGGGACATCGAGAGCGCCCTGGCTGGCTTGATCTTTGACGATGAACAACTCGGGGACACCCCCAGCACGGCCAGCGCCGACGCAATCCAGCCCAAACGGCTCATCCCTGCATATCGCTGTCGACGACTCTTTCCGTTCGCAGAGGCCTTCTCCTACAAGTCCCTACTCTGCACCCTCATCTAGCTCGCCTAATCTGCCGGAAAGACCACCAAATCACATAACAAGAGCTGCGACAACTGGTTCAGTTGACCGAGAACCAAATGTTCCTACCGGTTCATATGGCATGCCCTTGGTTCGGAGTGAGGATCTGAACCACGGAATGCCGTCTCCTCGCCCCCAGCCTGCATATTTATCATCTTCTGGCTCAAATTCCAGATCCTCTACTCCTGCTGCTAATACTACCTCTGATTCCAACAAACGACGCAGCACTGCTTCGCTCAGTTCTTCGTCTTCAAGCTCCTCGTCTGGCGGAAGACCGCCCCCAACCACTACTTCCACTTCCGCAAGTTTGGTGTCTGCGTGAGTTGCGGCAACTTTCTCGGACATTTTGGCTCTCATTCCTCTCTATAGTTCTTGCTCATCATGCGGGAAAGCAATGCAGGGACCTTTTGTACGGGCTTTGGGGACGGTCTTTCATTTAAATTGCTTCAAATGTCTGGTATGTTCACCCTTCATATCCGGTCGTCTCACTATTCAAATATTTCTCAGGACTGTGGAGACGTCGTTGCATCCAAATTCTTCCCCATCGACGGTCCAGATGGAAAGCAGCAGCCTCTTTGTGAGCGCGACTACTTTCGACGTCTGAACCTCATATGTGCAAAATGCGGGATGGCTCTGCGAGGAAGCTATATCACGGCATGCAGTGAGCTTTTTGGTGACTCGAGGGATGTAATCAGTTCCTAACCAACGATCTAGACAAGAAGTATCACGTTGACCATTTTACTTGCTCTCTCTGTACAACCTTATTTGGTCCTCAAGATTCCTACTATGAGCATGACGGAGACGTCTATTGTCATTTCCACTATTCTTCCCGCTTCGCTACAAAGTGCGCCGGTTGTGATACTGCCATTCTCAAACAGTTTGTAGAGATAAACCGAAACATGCGAGACGAGTGCTGGCATCCCGAATGCTACATGATAAATAAATTTTGGAACGTCAAGGTGGTTTCAAGGCGACCCACGAGTATCGAGGGTGAGCCAGAGGAGCCTGCGTATTTAGAGGAGGAACGGAGGGAAACGCCTGCGTCACTGAAAGAGAAACAAATTCGCATGGAGCAGCTGGTCTACAGAATATGGACGTGCGTCGATCATCCTTATATCTCCCGAGAATCTAAAAGCAGTCTTTCTCGACAGCGTATTATCAGCATTCGAGGAATCTAGCGCGGCTTGCATCTCGGACATGCTGCGGCAAGTGAGCAATGGGCAATACCTCGATGCAATACGGATGGCGGAGAAGTTTATCCTGCACGTTGAAGTGCTCTTTGCAACGATCGATGATCTTGAGTTCCATTTTGCTCGGCTTAGCATGAAGGGTAAGTACTTCATAGGATGCGGATAAATCTGTTTTACTGGAATCCATTGCGTAGGTATGTCTCACGTCCGTGAAGCTCGTATGCTTTGCCGGAAGACAGTCGAACTTTTCACATTACTCTCGCACACCCAAGAGACTGGATCCCGCAGGATGGGGATGACACAAGAACTGCTTGCTTTGGTTACCGGTCTTGCTCATTACTTGAAAATCTTGATTCGAATTGCGCTTACTGGTGCGCTCAAACTTGAACGAGAAGCTCCGGGACATGCCGGCAATCTTGGCAACGCGACGCTGCGGCAGGGCGAGGCCATGGCAGCGTTTCTCGATAAACTTCACTTGCTGGCAGTCCAGGGTGGGAATCCATCTGCTCGACGGATGATTAAAAGCCAGAGTGGGGAGGTGGCACTAAATCCTAATGGAAACATGGGAACCCAGGGGGTGACATATGGATTTCGAAGTCTTGCCCCAGAAAATGCAGGTGAATCGCCGTTCAATTCTGGGGGCTCAGGCGGAGAGGGCGCCGGTCAGATCTCTTCTAGCCATCCACCGAGCGATCTTTGCGTCAAGTGCGGGTTGACTGTCGAGGAAGATTGCGTGAGGCTCGGGACGTATCAGAGATGGCATTCAAAGTGTGTTGGATGCAAAGTCTGCGGGAAGGTTGCAGAAGTTCCCCTTCCGCCAATAGCCGTCAAGGACAAGGACAGAGAGGCCTCGGGAGACGGTAATCCGTCAGCTCAGCCGCCAAAACTGACTACGGCCAGGCGGCCTCCAGCAAATGTTGGGCTGTTTGTGTATGAGCTGGATTCGATGAGGGAAACGGCTTCGTTCGGGACTGTTCCAACTGTCATCTTTTGCACGGACCACGCGCATGCGGGGTGTCGAGGGGGTTTCAAAGCCGTGCAGAGACTAGAGCAATATGCGTTCCTACTGAATGTCGCCTTGCGGAGATTATATCTACTGCTGAGAAGGCAAGGTGTTGTCCCTCTATCACCCGGTGAGTGTTTCGTGCTTTCCAACTATACCTCTCTTTATACTTACCCCTTCAGAACCAACAGCTCCTCCATCCTCACCCGGCCAGTCCTCTGAAAGTGACCCATATAGAAACTCCGCTGACATCATGCGAATGAAGCAAGTGCATTTAGATCGGAAATTATCCGCGACCGCCAGACTACCAAAGCGTTCCACGATCGTTGAAAGTCCTGCAGGGCGGTCTGTACACCCTCATGAGATGCAGTCACAGAAATCACAAGAGGTTGGCCAGCCTCAATACCAGCCTCAACCGCAATCACTACCGCATTCTCACCATTCTCAACACCATGACGATCAGCAAGGTATTCACGGGCAACAGACCAAGTCACCAAGCGTACCCCCGCAAACCCCAACCTTTGTCCAACAGCAGCAGGCATACGGACGGCCGAACATGAGCTTGGACACCCAAGGCGCTCAGAGCCATCTGATTAGACCTGCGTTCGCACGGAATAACACAGAGGTGATGATTGTCGAAGATCAGAGTCAACCAAGCTCCCCGGCGGTTGGACTAGACGACCAACAAGGAATGCTGAATCTGCCACCGGCCGAAGACAGCATCACATTGGCGGATATTGGCCCTCTGATCGAAGCCGCACAAGCTCGAGAGCAGCAGCGTTCTTTACCCCGGTTAAATTCCATACCGTATATCGCGGAGCTGAGTGCCCTAGAGTTGGCCATCGTCAAGTATTCTGCAGTGTTGGTCCTCATTCGATCGCCTTTGAAGGAGCATATTGATCTGGAGGAATTATTGGAGATGGTAGAGGCGAAGAAAGGTGGGTTTTGGAAGACACTTCTAGGTCGGGGAGATAAGAAGAATCAGAAGAAGAAGACCGGTGTGTACTCGCTGTCGTATAGTCTTCAGACTCCTATGTTCTCAATGTGATGATTGTGCAGGCACGTTTGGTGTTCCCCTAGAAGTTCTGGTATCACAGGAAGGCGTGGACTCCCTCCTAGGTGCTTCTCGAGCTACTCTGAGGGTACCGACTTTTGTGGACGACGTAATATCCGCGATGAGGCAGATGGGTGAGTATCGTCAGGTTTTCTTAAATCGCTATCTCGCTAATATTGCGGTCAACTGTTAAGATATGTCTGTGGAGGGTATTTTCCGGAAGAATGGCAACATTCGACGTTTGGGTCAGCTCACCGAAGCAATCGATAGGGATCCTCTTTCTGTTGATCTCAGTCAGGATAACGCTGTCCAGTTAGCGGCCCTGTTGAAAAAGTTCTTGCGGGAGTTACCGGAACCGCTGATGACCTACAAGCTATATAAGCTTTGGGTAGCAGCGTATGGTCAGTGAGATTTTTGCCACCTGAAGCCGAGTCTCTAATAGTCGTATTTCTTCTCAGCGTTCAAGAATGACGACGAACGCAAGAGGTTGTTGCACATGATATCCATCATTATGCCCAAAGCACATCGAGACACGATGGAGATCTTGTTCGTGTTCTTGAAGTGGGTAGCCTCGTTTGCTCACATGGATGAGGTTACGGGTAGCAAAATGGACCTTAGTAACCTTGCGACCGTGATATGTCCCAGTATTCTGTATCCACGAGCCCATGGTTCTGTTCGGGACGAGAGTTTCAAAGCTATTGGCGTAGTGACGGTCTTGCTGGAGAATCAAGATGAATTCTTCGCTGTCCCAGAGGAGTTTCTGTCGATTCTCCATGACCAGGAGTATTTCGTCAATTCAATGGAACTTCCGGCGAAGGATTTTATGAAAAAGTGCGACACATATCAGAAGGTGAAAGCTGTGAACGGCAGACTACCCACTCCCGGCCTTTACAATGGACCTAATGGCAGCACTCCTCGTATAACTCCTGGTCCTTCGCCAGCTGCTGTTCCAGAACGACCGCCACCACCCAGTGCTTCTCAACGGCCTTACGGAATGTCACAGCCGATCCCTTCCTACCCTTCCTCCTCATCGCAGCATGGCCATATTGGGACTATGCCAGCCAACAGCCCACGAACACCGCAGCCCGAAGAATGGTCATCCCCGCGCCCGATCAATCCTAACGGCCCCCAGACCCCTTCCCGACCCTCGTCATATGTGCAACCTCGACCCAGCGGTGAGCTTCCTCATACTCTCAATTCTGGCAACTACGCACCCAGTCCGAATGGGTATCAACCCACTCGTCAACGGACAGGATGATTCATGTTTTGTTTGGTTGAATCCACTGTCTCGCTCTGTCGGAGGGTACCGCACGTTCCTTGGTTTGAAAACCACTTTACTCTATTGCATCGTTCGTATGTAGGATCCCTTCATCCACCTTCATTGTATTTACGCGCACAAGTTACCGGGTGTGTGTGGTGTGCCTTGCGCCTTCTCTTTGTTTCCATGCAATGCTTTCATCTCAATGTATAGTTTATTGTTTTTTTGCCCTCATCGTCTCATGGTACCTATTTCCTCCTTCTCTCTCCACTTTATCATTTTTATTGATATGACAAAGGACGACAATATCTCGCAGCTTTTACTTATACCCCTCAACCCAATCGTCGCTTGCACAAAGAAGTGAACTCTAGGCGAATTAGCTCAACTTAAACTTTTGTAGTAGCACGCCGTCTCTGAAATTGTTTCTTGAAACTGCACCAGAAGAAGAAAAAAAAAACCATCAAAAAGTGTACATTGATTAGCATTTATGAATTCGCTTTTTTGCCCGCCACTACAACCAATTTAAAGATACTTTGGGTCGCAACGATAACATGCAATTGAACCCAACTTTTTCTCCACAAGTATGTAAGTACCACACATATACCACCTAAACAAATAAGGATAGTGGAACATGGACAAAATACCTCACTAGATGCATCTACATAGATTGCCCGCGCGCCTACAGGTTCCCTGCAATCTTCTGAGGGCCCCTTAATTCCTCCCGTCGCTCCTGGACATACGCCGGTGCTTCTGGAGCCAGCTCAGCTTGATCCTCGGCTGTTGGGGGGGAAGGGGGTGGAAAGAGAAAGGGAAGAAGGATCAATCCCGTTGTAGATAAAAAAATTTTTTTGAAAGCACACTCACGAGCGGAATACCAAAAGTACGCTACCAGACCGACGATAACGATAACGTAGGCGACAAAGTATAACCAGTACGGGCGGTAATGCTAGCCGAACAAACAAACAGTGTTAGCGAATAAATCACAATGGGTCAAGAATGACAAGACCACGCACGTAAAGCCCCAAACCGAAAATCAACCCGTAAAAGTCACTCGAAAGCAGACTCAAGTTGTAGTAACCTGAAGACGCCATGCGGTACAATATCGGCGCAACAGTGTATAATATGAACATCGCTGCGGTATAGGCAAGAAGGAGGCCGACTGCGTGAAAATGAATGTCGAGTAAGTATGTTACGAGGGCGATCCATGAATTAGACATATGTCAAATTTGCGTACCATTGGCACCGTTCCATGTGGCGGTAAACCAATCCTTGTGCTCAAGTCCAGCGGCTTGCGACATGCAGATGATGAAACCAAACATGCCCAGTTGGCCGACGACCTATATTGTTTCGAAACATTGAATCGCAACTCGGAGATGCGAGTGGTTGACATACCTCATACAGGGGCCGTTTACGGACAAAGAGCTCTTCGGTGGCGTTAGCTAGGGAAAACACGGGTTAGACGGACAGGCAGGGTGATAACTATAGATATGTCATTTACTGAACCCATACTGAAACCAGTTAGGATATGCGCAACGGAAGGAAAACAATGCCTACTTACCAAGGTCGCCCCGGCAATCATCAAACCATCACCTTTACCTCTTGCAACAGCGTGGTAGTCCTTGTCCGTGAGTTCGTCAGAGCAAACGAGAAGGCCAAGACCCAAGACGCATATAAAGACACCCTTGAAGCAAAAAAGCCAGTGTAAGGAGATACATACGGAATGAGAACCCAAAAAGGACATACCAAAAGTTGTGTCCAATGATATTTCGTGCGGAAATAGATCCAGGAAACGAAAAGACAGACTGGGATAGCCCAACTGTGGTAAAAGAGTATGAGAATGGGGGAATTGAAGGATAGATCATAGGACCACGTACGCATCGAGAAGCATGCAGGATAGCAGATCTGTGTATTCATAGGCTTTGACGACCATGAAGTTACCCTCGACATCACATGCAGCTAGAATGATGTCTTGATGTCAATTAGAATGGAGTTGAGTAACAGGGATGACAAGTTGTGGAGAGAGCACATACATTTCCAACCGTCGCGCAAAACCATCTCCGCCCAACCTTTCAGTCCATCTGGGGGAAACAAAAGTTGGGTTTACTGTAAAATAAAGAGGAACGAAGGAACGAACATTTGTACATGGTGTACGGCGTATAGATGATGAACAGAGAGAAATACCTGCGAAAGGAAACCCCAAGTTAGGCCGTGAGCATTATCAGAGATAAAAATGGCAGACTTGACTCACAGAAAGACGGTCTGGGTGGTAGGAAGAGCCCAGTTCCTAGTGGTCAATTCGGTCGTGGTAACGTTTGTGCAAGTGATGCATATCGATACGATCTGACCAGCAAGCAACGAAAATAAGAATCTCCGGGTCAAGACGCTCCTGATACGGTCTCCGACACTGTTGAAAAAGGCACTCGGAGAAGAAAATTGAATGGGAGGCCTTTTGGACTCTGGGAATGGCTGAGACTCGAGTTCAGGAGCAGCGTAGTCGGAAGCCTTGGAATCCTTATCCAGAGAGGGTGACATTTGGAGTAGTCCGGGCTCAACAAGGCACCAGAAGGAACCAGCCCGTTTTTATCTCCCATCCATATGTATGCCGATTGAAAAAAAAAATGTCAAGATCATTTTCCCCGATTCACCGCCGGCACCGACACTCAGACACCGGTGCACGCTATACTCAGACTCTCTCAGCGACAGGAACAAGAATGTCCAACTCTATCTACAGCTCTGACACAAAGGCAAGCATCCCTGCAGAAGGCAGGGATTGGTGTACCCATTTGCGGCCTAGACACCAAATATGTATAACATTAGGCCAAGACGCCATTTAGCAGAAGGTTTCATTAACGTGAAGCCTACGAGAAGCCACCGACCTAAGGGTTGCATACAAGTAGCGCTATCGGATGCGACTAGTAACCGGTGGCTTGATATACCGACCCCTCAGAGTGCCCACTATGGTGTTAAACATAAGAATGGCAAAGACTTGATCCAGATACTATGCCACCGCACGGATCGATGGATAGATAATTAGCGGATAAAGGGGAACAGTCAAGATCAGGGTATCATGAGTGATATTGGTGGAAATACAAGTGGAAGACTGGTCCATTATAATGTGATTAACTAGTGGAGAATGAGATACATTGAGCCGTCTGCAATGAGCTTTCTATCGATCAAGACTGAGCCCTTTTAAGGTTCCTGTGAAGTTCAGGCTTGACCTGGGTGACTCTGTCCAAAAGTTTCTGGACAACCTCGTCCTTGTGGCTATCGTAGGAATGGGTGATGGCTTCAAGCTTGACTTCGGTTTCCTTGTCGACGGCCGCCTGAGCCTCTGACGTTGTGCCGGCATGCTGGAAAGGATGTATGCATGAGTTGAGTTACGATAATCCTGGAACATTGTGACACACTGAAGCTTCAAACTTCTTGAACTCAGCCTCTTTGGCTTTCTTATACTCCTCTATCTCTTTCGAAGCCTCTGTACGAGCATCCTTTAGTTTCTGAACACGGTCTGTTGAACGTTTAGAATGAAACCCCTGAGGTTAAGAAACGATGACCGACATTGACGAGCCTCTTGAACGATTTTCGCAGCAGCTTTCTCCGCATCGAGAAGAGTTTGAATTCCTTGAGATTGCTGAGCGGACTGAGGTTTGTGATTAGATGTAGATTTTATAAAGAATAATGGGAGTTAGATACCATGTTGTCGGTCAAGAGCAAGGGTCGATGGAGAAACGTGACCTGGCTTGGGTTTGTCGGGAACGTTGACGATGGCGAGCAATCCAGTCGACCCACTACAAACTCTGCAGGCTGCTCTCAGTACCGAACAAAATTCTAAGGAACAAGCTGACTTGCTGGCCTTGCTGCGAGAATCTCTCGAAACACAGCCAGCTCCAATCCGCGTTCTTGTGCCCATTCTCATCTCCAAGGTCGTAAATGCTGGCGACTCGCTCTTGAAATCCTGGGTTATCGACCTTTTTCACTTTGGTCTCTGTCGGTCATCGCTGAGCTTGGATGCTAAGACTCAATGTTCGTGTACAATGTCGTCTGTTCCTCGTATTCAATATTGAATAACACCGTGTTATAGTATCCTCTCAGACTCTGGACACACTCTGCCAACTTCTTGAAGACCCAAATCTCTCCATTGTCAAGGTCGTCATACAGTGTCTGAGTACTGTTTACCCTCTGCTCTTTCGTCTGCTGTAAGAATACTTCCCTACTAGTGCCCTGCCTGTCTCATGTAGAAAAACAGATGTTCTACTCGCAACAATCCCGCAATGTGGACCGTGTTAACTAACTGCAAAACAAAAATCATTGGCTTTGTAGCTTCACCTGGAATTAATACAGGTGTCAAGATCTCTTCACTCAAATTCATGCAGCGGGTCATTCTCGTCCAAGTACCGCAAGGAATATCTGATCCAAGAGTATGTTATGTATACTCTAAGCATCTAATTTTGTCTGAACTCTTTGCAGCTTCAAAATAAGAACGATCCAAATCTTTCGTTCTGCCCCGCCAACCATCCTTTCATTTCCGTAGCCCAGTTAGAAGCTGAAGGCCAGGCCCTTCTCAAAAAAGTCATTGAGATGCTGTACTCGAGCCAGTAAGTTTCACGCCTATGACGCGAAACCTAAAACGACTAACTTCTAGATCAGAAACGTAGATTTGTTAACGGCGTTACTCAACAGTTGGGTGACTTTGGTCAAGATGCGACCCAACATGATACCCCTTGTAGTAACTTCACTAAAACAATGGACACCCGCTGCTCTAAACGGTTTTCCAGCATCGGCTGTAAAGAGCGCAGAAAAGGCTGTTCGTATCGTTCTAATACATATTACACGGTATGAACTTCTGTATCTCGACTCCCACTTACATGCTAAGACGCAATATAGTATTCAGAGTGCTAGCTCGTACGTACCTCAAATCAACGAAACTTTGTCCATCCAAGCCGCTCGAATGGAAGCGGCTGCTTCAGAAGAAAAGAAACGAAAGGCTGCCATTGCTGCAGGCGTCTCCGAACCCAAAAAGCGGTCTTCGACTGAAACGGATCGAACTGACATTAAACGCGTCAAGCTAGAAAATGGCGTGGCAGAAGCTACTCCTCCTCCTCCAGATCCTTCTCTATCATTATTGGCCTCTTTCGATTTTTCCACACTCCCAGCGACTCTTATAACGGATTTGATCGTCGCTAACCTCGAAGCATTCACCGAGCCGACCCTGATTGCGCTTGTACATGCTTATAGGCAGAGGATGGGTCTTGCTACTGCTTCAACATCAGTTGCTCCTCCTGCTCCGGCTGCACCGCCGTCTGCTCCTGCAGTCGACAACCGGAGAAATGCAGCTGAAGCTATTCCTCGCCCTCCGACTCCGCCTCCCGTGCCACAGGAACCAGTTGATCCTCTTCAAATGGATATTGATCAAGATGAACTAGAATATGAGCCTGATAGGCTCAACGAGGAGGTAATTTACATTTCATCTTTTTCAGCCTCATCCCAAGCTAATTACTCTGAAAGCTTTCCGGCTTAGCGACGTCACCGGAGGAAGTCTCAACGGAAGTGGACTCGGCTCCTGGGGTGGATGAGAAAGCTATCATATCACTTTCTGATTTCAAGCTACCTTCACCAAAAACCTTGTCTTCTACCGACGATCAAATCCAACAAATATCCAAATCCATAACACGGATATACGACGGTGCAGCGGAACTGCGATTGAGTACGGCTGCGAATGCCACAGTTGACACGACGATTGGAGGTCCGCTTGATATGTGGATGCTGCTAGTGGTTAGGATGATAACACGGGTAGCGGAGCCTCCTTTGGAATTGGACCCGTCAAGAGGCGAGGAAGATATAGCGACGGATGATGCCGATACACCCTTTTATGAAAGGCAAGATAGATTACGGAAAACTCTTTGTGACTATATAATGTCTGATTTTCCTGGGCGGTGAGTATTTTTCGTCCAGCAAGACTTTCGGTGGTACTGATCGTGTTTGCTTTCCTTAGGATCCGGCTAGCGACTACATGGATGAATGAAGAGTGGTATAATGATCAAATACGACAGGAGCGGAATCCCAACTGGGTGAGGACCGCTTCATTATGCAGTCTGATTCTTGTTTAAACCCCGTCGTCCACAGCGGCCAAACTATGATATATGGCTTGGTCAAATAGTTGCGGCCCACCAAACACATCTCGATGGAAAAGATCGAACATTCTCTCGTTTCCTACTCGATCTTCCTTCTGTACCCGCCGACGTGTTATCGCTTCTACGAGAGCTTTGCGTGGAAAATGAAAGGTGGTTGATTTTCGGCTTTTGTACTTGAAAGTATTCTAAATCTTGTCTCTCTTTTTCATCAAGCCCCGACAAAATGCAAATCGGATTTTCTACACTTCGGGGCTTTGTGATGCAACGTCCTCTAATGCGGGCCGATGCTCTCAACGTGCTTCTGGAGCTCACCACTCACCCCGAAAAGAAGATACGTGGAGCGGCTATCAACACGGTGAAGCTGTGGGTGCCCAATCATCAGCCCATGTACAGCATGATCCGGGAGTTCGCTCTTCAGATCTTGCGTAAACTACAGCAAGTCCCTGCTAAGCAGCCTGAGCTGGATGGAGACACGACCATGGCTAATGGAGATGCGGACGCCGCAATGAAAGTTGCTGAAGAAGAAGATGGAGGCAAGGTGGAGGCAAAGGCAACGGAGAATCATCAGACGATCGACGAGGAGCGCGAGGAAGGCCAGGATGAGGATGTGGAGGATGGCCAATTGCCTCCTGAAGATCTCATTCAAACGCCATACCTTCCTGAGAGAATCGAACTGCCCGCAGATAAAAGTCATGTTTTACAGCATGTTGAACTCTTATTTGCGCTTTCAGTCAAGGTTCCGGACCTTTTAGACGAGTAAGTACTGTTTCATTGGGATGAGAATAATAGCTGAGTACCGCTGTTGACAGCTTGTTCGCTGCTTACGGTCAGATGGATGTTACTGTGCAGGAGGCTATCCAAGAACTCATAACAGCACTTGTGCGTTCACTGGGGTCAAGTCATGGAAAACTCTTGACTTTGATGCGAACCTGTCCACCCGGAGCCGAATCTCTCGCCCTTCGAGTTTTGACTGTCTTCACTGAGCATGGAAGAGCAAGTCCTCAGCTTGTCGCTTTAGTGAAAGGATTAATAAATGAAAGAGATCTCGACGCTCGCTTCCTGATTCCTATTATTGCCGAAATGGACAAGGTATGAGAAGTTTGGATTCCAACGTTTTGACAGTGTGGCGGCTGACACGACGATTTAATCCTCTTAAACAGCCCGATATTATACGCCACTTGCCTCGTATCGTGTCAATACTGAATGGGAAGCCAGAGAACAAGAGTTTGGTCCGCTCGGTCTTTGGTTCGATAGTCGCTACGCCCCCGCAGACGTTCGGCAGCGTTACATCGAATATGCCCCGGGTCCGCCAAAGCGAACTACTATCGCCCGCGGAACTGATGATCTTACTTCACGATTCGGAGAAGGAAATTGGTATCAAGAGTGCCAAGGAAGGTGAGCTACGGTCTGTCTGGGATTGGTACGCGCAAAAATTGACAGTTGTGACTGGATTCATGCAGCTATTGGAATATGCTTCTCCATGACGGACGTCTTTCGTTCGGAAATTCTAGCCGTTGTGATGCAGCAAATAATGGACGAGCCGGTTTTACCTGTACTTTTTCTTCGTACGGTAAGTTTTTTTTCCCACCTTAATCGGGGTATCTGGAGGATACAACTCTGATCCATGTATAGGTGATCCAGGCTGTTACGACATACAAATCTCTGGTCAAGTTTGTGTCAACAACGTTACTATCCAGGTTAATAACAAAGAAAATTTGGACAAATCCTCTGCTATGGGAAGGGTTCATTCACTGCGCCAAGGTGATTGCACCTGCGAGCTTTGGCGCATTGTTACAACTACCTAAAGATCAGCTTCGGGAACTGGTTGATAAGCAACCGAGTTTGAAGGCTGGTTTGAGGGAATTTGTGACGAAAAAGGCACCGAATAAAGCGAGGGTATCGGGATTCTTGGATATATTTTCTGAATCTATTGAAGGTGGAGGGGTCGGAGGGACGACGGAGAGCGGGGAGCAGCTTGAGCCGGTTGCTGGGTCAGGAACGATATAATTTATACTTGAAGTATTTATTTTATAATAATTGTAAAAGAATTTGCTCGGTGGATAAATGGTGATGCCGGGGACGATATCATAACCGAAAACGGAGATTTCGCTTATGGCGTTTACGGAGATACGGATTCGGAAGCAATTTAATTCATAAATGACCTCGCAGCAGGAAAACTGCCAACTTGTTTCTTTGGCTCAGCCCTTCACCACACTGAACTCACAAAAAAAGTTTCTGAAATTGCGCCAATTATCACAATTCAGACTCTGAACGAGTCATCCAGAGCTGTAGAGGCTAGACACCGTCACGCGTCGCTTTAGAGCTTATATTAATTGGTTGCCCAAGAAATCAGCCCTGAATTTCTCTCAGAAGCTCTAAAGGCCTCCACATGCCTGAGAGCGAATCACCAAAATCCAGCCAACGGCGTCGCGTCAATCGTGATCAATCCAATGAGCAGGCTGCCAACGAGTCATCTTCACCTCATCGTTCACCCTCATGGAACGTTGACAGAGGCAGATCAAGAGTACGCAGACCCTCCAATTCTCTGGCGGATCACAGTTTGAGACGGAGGTGCGTCAACAATATGCGTTCTGTTCCCCCCTGATATCTAATTGTACACATTAGAGGTTACCATACCCTTCAGTCGTCGTTTGGCAAGGCATTTCACGTCGAAAAGAGATGGAAGTTGGTCAGAGAAATGGGTTCCGGTGCTTACGGTGTTGTAATGTTCGTTGTGCTTTTTGAGCTTGCCACTAAATCCCGCGACTCTGACTCGATACTCCCCCACAGCTCTGCCGCAGACGAGATCTCTGGAGAGACTGTCGCTATCAAAGTACGCCGCAGTCTTGATCTACCCATACTTGACGTTTACCTCTTTCTTCAGCTCGTCACAAGAGTATTTGAAAAGGTTCAGCTCGCCAAACGAGCTCTGAGAGAGATTGTTCTTCTCAGGCATTTCGCGGCCCATGAAAATATTACAGGTCTCATTGACGTCGATGCGATTTCTCCTGATTTCGATGAAATGTGCGTTGGTCTACGACAGCTTCTCGTTCTTCAATGCTCACTATCCTGAGATAGTTATATTTTCATGGAGGTTCGCTCACATCTTCCCCCCAAAAATCACCATCAACTGACGTGTCTTTGCGACATGCGTTCTTACGTAGCCCATGGAAGGTGTGTATTGTATGTCGTGGCGATGCAAACTGTAAAAGGCTGAACGCTTGATCTTGAATTAGCTGACCTACATCAAATAATCAAATCCGGGCAGCATTTGACTAGCGAACACGTCCAGTACTTTTTGTACCAAATACTTCGAGGTAAGGAGGGTGTCCCTTTTATTTGCCATCCGATCGATCCGACTCTTTCCAGGAATGAAATACATCCACTCTGCCCATGTCCTCCATAGAGACCTAAAACCTGGTAACTTGCTCGTTAATGCCGACTGCGAGCTGAAAATTTGCGATTTCGGTCTTAGCAGAGGGTTTGACGCTGTCCCGGACGAAAATGCCAGCCACCTCACGGAATACGTTGCGACAAGATGGTATCGTGCACCAGGTCCGTCCGTACAGCTTTAAAGGCAATCCTTTCCTCATAAAGTCACTGCAGAGATTATGCTCGCTTTCAGGTTAGTTCCTAAAACTCTCTGTATTCTGATCCTATCTTGACAATCAAGTTGTAGACGATACAACACTGCAAGTACGTCAATCTCATATAATGCACTGAAAAGATCTGACCTTGCCGAAATAGTCGACGTCTGGTCAATTGGCTGTATCTTTGCGGAACTTCTGCTAGGCAAGCCGCTGTTCAAGGGAAAGGAGTGAGTACAGTAGTCTTGAACAGTTCCACTTTCTAACCAGTTTGATCCCAGTTATGGTCAGCCACAATTGTGATTTTCAGATACACCTCCTGACCTTACACGTACTCGCTAGTCGACCAACTAAACAAAATTCTCAATGTGCTCGGTAGGTCTTGAAAGTTTTTAAATTCAAAAGTACTTATTAACTGTTTCGACAGGTTCGCCGGACGATGCAGTTATTCAAAAAATCGGCAGTGATAAGGTACGACAACTTTTGATGAAAGAACTTCAAACGAAAGAATTCAAGTTGCATCGTATCTTAGGCCCAGGCATACGTCAAATCCCTACCTTTGAAGAAGACTGTGCCGTTAGTCAGGATTATTCCTCATGCCGACGTTCAAGGTATGCTGAAATGAGTTATTCACCCCTTCAAAGAACTCATTCAAACCTACAGCCCTCGACTTATTAAAGGGAATGCTAAGCTTCGACCCTGATGAACGGATAACAGTCCCCGAGGCGCTCGAACATCCCTGGCTGGCTGCATATCACGATGTCAAGGATGAACCCGAATGTACGCAACCATTCGATAAATGGCGATACATTGAGACTCTAGAAACAATTGACGATTTTCGGGATGCTCTATGGAACGAAATTCAAGAATATCGCCGGGAGGTCCGCGGCGTGAGCGATTTATCCGGAGAGCCGATTCGGACACTCAGCGGTAGTCGAGGCTCAAAGGCTGAGCAACGGGCGACCAGTGTTACCGAGCGTCCTCCGGATGCCGATATCATCCCTCAGGAAACGGTCTCCGAAGCTTTGTCAAAGACACTGACTGAAGAACCTGCTGAGATGGATCTTGAAGTCGCAAAAGCAGAGGGCAGGGACAAGGACAAGGACAACCTGATTCCTCCCCCGTCTTCATCCCAGGTCAACCGACGATCTGCTTCTGTGACACCATCCGACCCCGTGGTGACCTACGCGAGGAGATCGAGTATCATGCAACCCACAAGGCAAGGATCCACCTTCAGCACACCGTTTCCGTCCTCGCAACATGTGGTTTCTTACAGCGAGAGCTCTGTGGCTTCATCAAGTATAGCATTTCCTTCCCGTGGCGAAGGCTACGTTGTCCCCGCTCGTTCTAGGACAGGTTCAATGGCGGGAGGTGAGGTCAGTCGGAGGCTCCTGCGAACTCTATCTACGGTTTCTATCTACGAAAGTGCAGAAGGGCTGGCTGGCGGTCTCGCGGACCTTGCTCCAATTGGAAAATATATCGTGGATAGACAAACTACAGGC
>KN834775.1:250706-266089 GCA_000827265.1 Collybiopsis luxurians FD-317 M1
GAGTTCTCAAGGGCATNTGGGCAGGGCTGTTGGTCACAATCATTCCAACCATCTGGTAGCTGGTGGATATGAGATCAGGCTTGGGTGTCAAAGGCATGTGGATAGCTGGAGCAGTCAATGTGTTCGTGACCCAATTCAGAGTCAGACAAATCTGCAGAGAAAGAAGGCATGGCGGTAGTGGAATCTGCGGGGACAGCCTAGGCAGTAGACTATCAGTGCAGCAAGGATCTTGACCTAATGTCATGAAGTGGTTTACAGCGGAGTGGCTTTCAAGAGCACGGTAATCAGTTTAGGCAAAGTCTGGTCCCAATTGACAGAGTTAATTAAATAGTCTACTGGTACAAGCAGGATACTCACCTGGTCCCAATTGACAGAGAGGTCAAGATGGGGACTCAGGTTACAGGTGGTAAGTATATATACTGTAGTAAGCTGTAAGAGGGACTAATGCTACTGGAAGACAATAGCTAAGTGACAGCTACAAGAATAAAAGGTATGGAGCATGTGGTCATGTGACAGATGCGAGAAGAGAAACAAGGACAGTTCATTAATAAAACAATGACAGTGGGAACAAAATAGAAAAAGAACAATGATACCATGTGGAGTGGAGATAGGGAGGAGTTGTATGTCCAAAAGGTGTTGATATGAAAGTTAGTCATAAATGTGGTCATGTGAAAGATGTATAGTAAAAGAGAAATGAATAGGGGTTAGGAATAGATGTTCGTACCAGCTTTACAACAAGATCCTGACAGATTCATAGCAATGGATTAGGAAGAAAACTGATACCAGTGGCTCAGGTGGCAATTTAAAATGTTGCACAGTACTTGATACTAGAGAGCTTGACAGGTTAGTCACAGCTTAAAAACTTGGGGATAGCTCAAAATTTAAGTAATGCAAAGATAAGTTATAGTAGTCCTTTGTGTTGCAATGCTCTTAATATTTTAATGCTCAGATTGCATTCCAGGATAAATGCAAAGACCACAGCTTACACTGTAATGGATATCAAAGTAGAAGTCAACTCATCTCTCCATTGTTCCATCAGTTTCTCAAATTTTCTTCATATTCAATTGTATTCTATTTTTGTTACCTTTCTATTCTGCTCTAGATTCATTTGTGGTATAAAAACCAAGTCAGTACAATGTAGCAATGCTTGAACAACTAATTACATTTATTTACTCTTGACTTCAGGTGAATGTAAGGTTTGGAGAATCCCTCATTAATGCAAAAGCTTGCAATTGGATTCTCAACTTTGACAACATCTGATGTGAGAGCTCAATGACTTCAAAGGAAATGAACACTTATTTGTGGTAATCTACCTTTTAGAATCTTGAATATGAAGATTCATACTCAGAATATTACATACACAATGTAACAAATTGTCACTGGAAACTGGTAAAAGTGTTTGGCTACATGAAGAGCCTCCTGATTTTGATAAGTTATTCAGCATTATAAAGTACCCATTAACCAGTCTAAATACAGTATGTCCAGTACAAGATGTAAGGGTTTGCACACACTTCAGGTGAATGATAGAAGTGGATTTATTTGGCTCTTTGGTCACAGTTTGAAGCCTGTATTGATAATGATAGTTGCATCTGGCCTGGAATAATGACCGTGAGGACCAAGCATCATCTGTGCTTTGAGTTTTGGCACCTGCACCATGATCACAGATGGGCAGCGCTCACTGTTCAGTTGACAACAAGTTAACAAGTTAGCAGAGTTTCAATTTTTCAAACTCCACTAACTTGAACAAAATATGAATTTTCCTTTACATTTTAGACATTACCTCTGAAACTCTTGAATACATGTGAAATTTTATGTTATTAACCTTTCAAATGGAAAGCAAGCACCAAGTGTACCAGCATAAGCCATACTATCTAATGATCAAAGCACATTCAGTCTGGAGAATACCTCATGAGATGATTTACAGCAGCAACTGCAACTGGTTATTACAATTGTAAAACTGGTGAAGCAAAGTTACTGAGATGTACATTTTGCCGAGACTCGGCAAGTTAGCTGTCAAGTGCAGGAAACAAAAGTTACTTTGTCACAACAAAGTAACTTAAGTAACTTAAGTAACTTAAAGTTACTTTTGTAAGAACAAGTTAGTGGAGCCTGAACCTGCCAAGTTACTTTGTCTGTCACCCAATGAGAATGGTCACATGGACCTTGGCATGTCTTCAGTCCCTCCCATCTCCTCAGAACAGTCTACCCATTGATGAGGTTTGTTCTTGTTAAAGGTGCAAGAGGTGCATTGTCAAAGGTTCTGCAATACCAGGACAATTCAGTTAACCTGATTGATCCTTTTGTTGTCAAAACTTCAACTTATTTGAAGAGGTAATGATCTGTATTTTTCAAATGTTCCAAGCTGTTCTACAATGAGGAACTATTTGTCAACTTTTCAACATCTCAATGAAAATATATGTCAAAGGTTTTAGGCTTAAGTAGATTTTATCAAAAATGCAGGAGCAACTCAACTGCTAATCACAGCAGGTATACAACCATGTTCTGGGCAAGGAAAATAATTAAACACTTCACACAGATGCCATTACAGTCCAAAGGTTACTTGATTAAACAGTAGACTAACAACTGTATTTATACTACTCAAAAATAATATCTACTGTTTAATACAAAATCATTTAAAAATAATTCTCTTTCAAATTGCAGTTTCTCTTATAGGCAACTGTTTCAGAATTTTGTCCCCAAATTGTTTACCAAAAGTTTCCAATAAGTCTTTATAAGTAATCTCTTTAGTTTTAAACCTGAATGACTCGAGTCAGATTCATTTTGATTCTGTGCAGATGGGTTGAGCAATAACCCACTCCCACTTCTGCAGTGCAACTGCTATTTCGCTTATTCATGGTGTCCATCTAGATGCTTCTCTTTCTCAAGACACCCCCAGTGAACTGGGATATGACTGCTGTAAAAGGTTAGGTAATATAATATATTTTTCCTAGGAATTTTAGTATTTTTTTTTGGAATTAATATCTCTCATATTGCCTTGGTAAAAGGCATGGGAATATTTCGCATTTATCAGTGCCTATTTCAACAGAAAAATCACATGTAATATGATGTTTATGTTGCCAGATTTTTTAGTTATTTTTCCATATTTTTTTCCCCTGTAATTTCTTTGTTATTGCCACTCCCTTTACAGTGGCAATAACAAAGAAATTACTGTGGGGAAAAGTTACATATTACTGCTGCAAAAAGCAATGGGCAATGATCAGGCCATAACACCCAATCATTGCCTGTTGCTTTTTGCAGCTGTAATATATAATTTATGACCCATGTGATTTTTTAAATATTCCCATTCCTTTTACAGAAGCAATATGAAAAAAAAATCACATGGGATAAAAATCAGGAAAAATTATTAAAAAATCTGGCAAAATAAATGCCATAATAGACATGATTTTTCTGTCAAAATAGGCACCAATAAATGCAAAATATTCCCATGCCTTTTACCAAGGCAATATGAGAGATATTAATTCTGAAAAAAATACTAAAATTCCAAGGAAAAATATATTATATTACCTAACCTTTTACAGCAGTTATATTCCAGTCTGCTGGGGGTGAGAAGAGTTTTCCTTTCATTCTAATATCACAACTCATTATTCATAAGTGGCCACCCATAGTTATCGAATGGTGTCCCTTAGATCAAAAGGGATCTATAACCTTATTTCCTCCTGAGATCTGGTATCTCTGGTTGGCTCATCTTTATTTAGGTTCTGTGAGGCTGTAGCCATCTCATTCTTGGCATCAGAGCAATCTGGTTCCTTATCAATCTGGCCTGTCGGTCACTCATAATAGTCTCTGGTAATGGTAACCCTTTTGGTTGAATGATTCATATGTGGTTCCAATGATACACCTGCTTTATAAGAGACTGTCACTATAATTGGGTGGGTCTGCTAGCATGGACAAATGCTAGAGCAACATCTTTCAAGCATTCTGTGTTGAACAATAATGGTATACCTTTCTATGAAATGGATCCCTTTTCTTTGAGTAGTTCCATTTCCATTAAGGTTACCACCATCAAGTGTAATCATAGACTTTAGCTGTCAGATCATAATTACTGCAGCCAGCATGTGTAATGCAAAGGTGAAATTGTCAGTTTTCATCAATTACATGCCTGGGATTAGATTGGGCCCATTACCATCAACAAGCCTCATGCAGCTCACAAGTGCAAGAACCCCTTCCATCTCCTCTCAACAAACTCTCTTACCACACACACTTCGAGAAATTGAATTTGCATGCTGTATTGCTGACCTCAAAGAACAAAACTGTAACCTGAAGTCACAGCAAGATGCTGCCTCTGTGCATGCAATTCTAACTGCCCAGGAGCTAAGCATCATCAAGCACCAATACAATAAGAAGACAAAGAAGAAGGATGGGTCAAGATGCATCATCACAGATGCGAGAATTTTGATGTCTCATGAAGGAAAGGAGCAGGCAGCAGCTGATGCAGCAAAGAAAGAGGCAAAGAAGAAGGCTGAGGTGCAGAGGCAGGAGAAGCAAAAGGAGGCTGAGTGTGCAGACATTATTCGGCGAGCAGACCACACCCCCAGCAGTCCAGTATTTATTATCTGTAAAAGGCCTAATAATATAATTAATTTTTCCTTTGAATTATAATATTTTTTTCCATTGTTAAATAATAAATATTGAGGTAGTAAAAGATATAGTGAAATAATTGATATTACAGTGCCTTTTTCACACATAAAAGGCGCCATTAATTATGTAATTTATTGCGTGATTTTTCCTATATTTTACCATATTTTTTTCTGGCTGTAATTGAATAAATATTACCTATGGGAAGGAATTTCTATTTCTAAACCTATATCTGAAAGCTTTTACCACTGCAAAAAGCAACAGGCACTCATCAGAACAATATCAAAATGAGTGGGCGCTCATTGCTCATTGCTTTTCGCAGCAGTAAAAGCTTATATTTGTCATCAGATATAGGTTTAGAAATAGAAATTCTTTCCCATAGGTAATATTTATTCAATTACAGCCAGAAAAAATATGGTAAAATATAGGAAAAATCACGCGATAAATTATGTAATTAACGGCGCCTTTTACCCGTGGGAAAGGCGCTGTGATATTGATTATCTCACTATATCTTTTACTACCTCAATATTTATTATTTAACAATGGAAAAAATATTATAATTCAAGGGAAAAATTAATTATATTACTAGGCCTTTTACAGACAATAAATACTGGACTGCTGGGGGTGCCAGGAGTGGAACAGCTCAGCATTCTCTGGGTCACTTAGGTCCAAGAACAAGAGCAGTTTGGTTGATATCTGCTTTGCTCTCAATCTTCCATCTGACAACACAACCCTTGATGCACTGTGCATGCAAATCATATCCCATTTCAATGCCAACCTGGACCTCAAAATGCATGACTGGTTCGTTGGTCTATTCACATGAAAGTGAAAACACCCAGATGAACTGAAGGAGAATGATGGTCAGGAAACACTATCCCAATGTCATTCTCCAACTCCTGGGCCTTCATCATATTGTCGTCACTCTCAGTCCCCCATTTCTCTTCCACCAACTACTCAGAGCCCAATTCATTAATTTGGGCATGAAAATCCACCCCAGCCTCAGACTAGTTATCCTTTTACCTCTCAATACCCTTCATCATCCCTAGCTACAATGCAGGCTTTACCTTACACACCACTTCACCCTCATCCTGTCCCTATTTCCCTTCCTTGATGTGCTCATAGTGATACTCCCAGTGACACACTATAATGAATGAAAGTTTTAATATACCATAGTTGTTTCTGTACATTTGTTCAATGGACTGAATGCTCTCCTAAATTCTCTGTTTCTAAACTCATTGAATGAGCTTGCAGCTGTGGAATGCACTTGGACCTGAATCTGTCATTTTGCCACAGTGCCAACTTGTGCTGTCTCTATGACAACACTGTGACAAATGAGTGCATTTTCCTTAATCTCCCTTGGTCTCTGCCCAACAAAGTCAGTAAAATCAAGAAAAATCTCAGAAATTCAAATCAACAGTATTGAAGTACTAGTAATTGAACTATCTACTCAGAATTATAATATTCAAACATCTTGAAAAGTTATTAGCATTTTTGTCAAAATTTCATTTTTCCTAACCACTATAGTACTTAGATCTTGTTGCTTTGAACACACCCTACTACACTGGCGGTCAAAACTAATTGTTCCCCCCCCAAATTGAGTAGCATTTTTACATGGGGCTCAGAACCTTCACCTCAGGGAAAACTTAATATTGTAGTAGTAGAAAGTATATGAAAGGTCTTTATGAAGAATGAAGTAAGCAGAAGGCTGAGTTTGCTGCTTGAGAACTGCCGGCTCAGTGAACATCGAGGAAGAGAGCCCCTGTGGGAAACCACCTACCCAATTTGGGGGGTCAATCAGTTTTGACTGCCAGTGTATCTAGGTAAGTACCAGAGTTGATAACTGTTAGACTCCAACTGACTACCACTCATTCTCTTCCTTCTTTTCCTCTTTCCACTGTCCCTTCCCAACCACTGTCATGCTCACTAAATTCTCAACACTGTGATGTAATGTGCCTTCCCATGATGCTACACATCCCTTACCGCTACTAAATATAGTTATGAGATACTGATAGACCTATATAAGCCCAGATGCAAACCCAAGAAAGGCATGTTGGAATTACTGTGACTTTTGCCTACTTCTCTCACTGCTTTCTCCTTCTGCTTCTTACCCTGTAATCTCCTTTTGTACATCTCAATACAATTATTTGTTCTGCTTAGTGTCATTTGGACCTCCAGCAAGCTCTGACTTGATACTTTCAAACTCACACAGCTCTGAACTCACAACAATGACTTCATCGCTGCTCACCTCTCTTGTGCACCAATAACCACTGCCTATCAGGGGTTAACTATTCTTATTTGGTCACTCTCGCATCTAGTCCATGCATTTCTTACTTCCAAGTGCAGTCGTCAAGCCCTTCACAGCTACTGTACATATGCAGGCCCCTGTGGATCTCTGTTATTAGGTTGCTAAAGCAAAACTTGATGTAATTACCTCTATAACCTACACTATCTAACTCTTCTCAAAATCTAGTTCCGGTCCTAACAATAACATACCCAGAGTTGATACTGTCACAGAAATGTCTTTTATTTGAGTGCATTTTGGGGCCTATGGGCATGCATTTCAGACAAAATTGTACTGTTTACTCTACTGTTTACTGTCAACTTCACTCTAGTAAAATACATTATTCTTGTACTCAGAATTGTAAACTTTGATTGAAACAATTTTATTTTACACAGCTACAAAATATAATGTTCCTCAAGCAATGAAGTTGTATGCAAGTTATATGCAAGTTGTATGTGGATTAACTGGACTCCAGCCAAATAATCTTTTCAATTAAAAGTGACCTGATGAGCCTGCTGCCATCCCGGTGGCCAGTGTGCACTGTGCCTTGGCTTTGCAGCTGCCATATGTAAATATCACCTGTATTTGCCAGACCGATGCCAAATGGCTGGCAAGTTTGTGGGATTATGGATAATTAAATTAAGAATTCTGCTGAAAAAGCTGATGGCAATGCCAGGGAATGAGAGCATGAAAATGAGAGTGCATACAAGCTAGATAACTAATGCTCATATTGCAGGTTTATAATGTGATCCATGCCCAATATCAAAGAGTAGTCAGATAAGTCTCCAGCAGAGCAGAGATACTTACTAATAGTGGATATCAAGGTAAACTGGAAGGAAGTTGGGAGAGCTCACTGTATTGTTGACTGATACTGTGGGTATAGATGCTGTATGTGCCGTCGATGCATCAAAAGATAGATATTACTTACCTATAGGCTATGCATTGAGCCAATGAGGACTTGTCAAGATTCTTACATGGATTGTGTGAAGCTCAACAGTATCACTTTGGAGAATAGAAGCTATGAAAACTAAGATGGATCTATATTGGCACCTGAGTATTCCATCCTGAAGTCCTGAGTCATGATACTTATTAGATAGAGTTCAAATGCATATACCCTCTGTGGATGCCTGCATTTAGACAGTGCCAGAGATAAATGAATGGTCCAAAGATGCACCATCTATCATCCATGTATTACAGATACTGCAAGGGAAATGTTTAATTACAATGAGTTACTAATTCAAGATACTAAGATATTTGATGTGTACATCACATGTTAAACTTCTGCACTAGCCACTAACAGACTAACAGTGTGAGAGTCAAACCCTATGACCTGTCCGTAAAGCCTAACAGAAGGTCCAGAGAAGCCAGTGTGTGCTCCTTCACAGCTTCCCAACCCTCTGCTTCACCCTCATCCACCCAACCTCCTTCTAAGCCTCTCCCTTCTGCCAAGTTCCCCTTCTTTAGTATGCCTTCAAAATCATCATCCGACATTTTACCAATACTTCTTGACATGAATCTTAACCTATCTATGTTGTCTGAGGATGCAAGCTTTGATCAACTCCGAGTCTTCTTGAAACTCTTGCCTGTTGTTCCTCCACAACCACTGCCACCCCTGGGGCCGCAGGCACTACCCTTCATATCTGAATTGAAGGCTGACAAGGCAGAACTAGACTGGACATGTACTGAAGCATCTAACTTTTTGTTTATACTTGCCAGCTGGTTGTACTTAGTAATTTACACTCTCGACTCAACAACCACCATGAACCTGCAATTCAATGAAAATTAGATCACCAAATATGTATTATTTCTCTAAATAATATTCTTAGAAATACTTGTTACAATTTTCACTCAAAACAATCACTCACATCCCCCATTAGCGGCTTTTCGAGCTCTTGCAATGAGAGGCACATGGCAGGTACTATCAATGTCCCAGAGTTGCAATTGGGCAAATAAATCCTTTCATTTAAGCGCAGTTTTTATCTGCTATTCTTCAAATTTTTAATCTAAGCTCTTATATATGTATGCAAGAGGTCTATCAACTTTTTAAAAGAGTTAACAAAAAAGAAAATATTCAGGATTTTTGACAATATCAAAAACAGTGCTGATTTCAAGTTGCAACTCTACTTCTTGATTTTTAGAGAAGTGAGGAAATTTTGTATGGCCACCAAAATTTGCTACATCCATCTATATCTATATATCAATAGAATAGCACCTTTTATTGGGGACAAATTGAGTTGTGAGTTGTTTGAGAAAGTAATTTTGAAGGAGGTGCAAATGAGCGTGACCAATTTCAAACTCCACTGGACAGATGTTCAATGCTGATTCGCAACCAATTGGCTCTTCACTTCTGCATTCACCATCACCCTTCGCAGCTGGTCCTCTTGGGGTGCTGGTGTTTTGCACTGGGCTGGAACACTCTTTAGTCACTGTTCTCACTTTGTCGCAAAAAGTTGCAACTCTCAGTAAGGTGAGATGCCGATGCTGCCAGGCACCTGTCACAATCTGTCACAATTGCAACTCCTGCCATTTTCTAAGCTCAAACTGGCTTCCTATTGGCTACACTTTGAGAGCCTCTAAAATCCCCAAACTCAGCCATATCAAAGTTTAAGGTATGTATTTATTGTTCCCAAAATTCAGTGGCCAAATGTGAAGAATTGACAAAGTTTCTGTATACCAACATTTTTGGTTGCAACTCTGGGACACTGATAGTAAACGGCAGCAGGTTAGTGATCAACAGCAGAGCATGCCTATTTACGTGACTAAATACACCTGCCAAACTGTGTCACAAATGGCCTCCCAGAGATCTAACTGATATTATTTACAGGATTGGGCAGGCTTTGCATAGAATAATTGAGTAAGCTGTAAACAAAGATCAAGTAGACTCTTAGCTGAATATATAAAACTCTTCCATGTAAGGTGTACAATTTTGTCCAAAATTTGCCATCATAGGGGCCGTTCGTTCTCAAACTTTTTCTGCGCACTAAATTAGAATTAATCAATAGACTTATAAACTTCTTATGATTGTTGAACTGGGAAATAATCAGGGAATTTTTCAATTTTCCAAATGGTGGGTTTTCCCTTTATCAGTGTCAGGAAGTATGAAAAATGCTCGAACTATTTCAGGTTTCAGATATTGTGCTCTTTATGTCATTTTAAAGCATTTGAGCACCATCTGTGAATTTAAAAAAATGCAGATTTCTCTGAAACAAATGAGGATACTTTTCCCATGGGCTTCGGAAAGCACCGGTCCGAGTTCCAACTCCCACCATTTTAACATCCTGCTTCAGGAGACAGCTGGTACAACCTTGAGGGCCCAGAAAATTTCTAAACTTGGTCAATTCAGAGCTTAACATGTATACTTAGCATCTTTCCAATTTGAGCAGAGTTAACCAAGAATTGCAAAAGTTTTCCTATATCAACATTTTTGTTATCAACTCTGGCGCCTCAAGGACCAGTAAATTTGGCGGATCACATGATTAGTTGGGTTCCTGATGCCATTTTCATGGCCCGTTGCACAACTCGAATACTGTACATAGAGCACATTGTTTTTGGTCTAGAGAGTTCCTTCAATGCACTTTTGGTGTACTCTAGTTATTAACTCTATGAAGTAAAACTAAATCTACTTTACAATGCCAGTTTCCTATGTACAGTGCAATGTGACCAAAGCAAAATCAGTTGGCACACAACAGGCTGCAGAAATGGCATCAGGAACCCAACTAATCATGTAATTCGCCAAACTTACAGGTCCTTGAGGCGAAGATAAGATCAGAGTTTGTTTATCTTCACCTCAAGGACCTGCAAATTTGGCGGGTCATGTGATTAGCTATGTGGGCATTTCTGCGGCCCATTGCGTGCCAGCTGACTTTGCATTTGTCACATTGCACAACTCGAATACTGGACATAGGAAACTAGCATTGTAAAGTAGATTTAGCTGTACTTTATAGAACTAATAACCAGAATGCACCGAAAGTGCATTGAAGGAACTCTCTATAACCAAAAACAATGAAGTCGGCGCCAGAAGAAATCCCTAGCTACAGCTCCCACATTCTCGACAACATAAGGTATGGTAAACTCAAGATTGTAAATACACAAGAAAAATGGCGACATCTCTGTAGAAAAAGAATTTGACTTAACTCAAAAATGTCATACATATCATACACACAAAGGCAAATGCAAAGAAAAAACACGAAGGCGACGCATAAAATGATAAGGAAAATGTCCCAATAGCTAGCTGGGGATTTTTTCTTCTAGTGCCGAGCTCATTGTTTTTGGTCATAGGGAATTCCTTTAATGCACTTTTGATGTATTCTAGTTGCTGATTCTATAAAGTACAACTAGATCTAGTTTACAATGCTAGTTTCCTATGTCCAGTATTCAAGTTGTGCAATGCGACAAATGTAAAGTCAGTTGGCGCGCAACGGGCCGCAGAAATGCCCACGTAGCCCAATCACGTGATCCGCCAAATTTGCAGGTCCTTGAGGCGAAGATAGTTCGTTTCTCCACGTTGCGCTCTAAGTATGACGAACAATGCACCTTCGTATGCTCTGTCCTCACCTGGCTGATGAATGTTGCATTTGACTCCCGTCTATATAGAATTTTCCCTCAGGCTCACAGTTTCCAATTAAACAACTGCAGTTTCAATGTTCAACCTTACGATGTACCAACAACGGCAGTGACCACTCCATCCCTAACTGAACCTACCCAAATTCCCCCGATAAATCACAGGGATACGAAAGAATCGCCTTCCGAACTCTATGCGCGAGCACTCCTACTTGCAAAACGAGGATATCCTTTATGGAAGCCAAAACCTCAAGGTGTGCGCTTACCAGAAACTTACAAACAAGAAGGAGTTCGCATTGGAGACGTTGGGATTCTGAATGGGTTTGGAGGGTTCTCATATCTTTTCAACGTGTTTCACCCTGCAAGTCATGTAATCAATGTTAATCGAGTCCCCCCGGGCTTTGAACCACTTTCAATAGATGATTACTATAGTGTCGAGGAAGATCTGGAGGGGTTTGGGCCAGGTTCCCATGTCGCTAGCGACGATTCTGCCATTTCAAAAAGTAATATTCCCTCCCACCAAGGCCAAACACAAATTCCGTATGGTTTCATCCCTCGGTGTAAATGATTATCCACTCACATGTCGATCACTTTCCAGAGGTGTTCCGGAAGAAGTGGGTGCAGGACTATCATTCAACATCTCCTCGGTAAATGAGGGCGCTTTTCTCGTATTACCGGAAGGAGGCAAGAGAGTTGATCATCAGCACTGGACCATGCTCTATGACTACATTGCGAAATGTGCTCATACATGGTATGACTACATTAATGGAAAGCGAGAACAGGGAGGTTTGGCTATGGGACTGTATGAAGGCCTATATGTTGTCACTGGTTGTGACAAAGCACGAGCTTGGGGTGTGGTATCATTCAGCATATCAAGACCTCAAAACACATCGGTTTGTCTTGAGTTTGTTCCCAAAGTGACCAATCAAGACAGCGGAACTCCTGGATACAGGTTCAGGAGATGTGACCATGCAACTGCTGAAAGTGGCACTGATGTCCTTGGATCACAATCGGGCTGTGTATTCCTGCGTGGCCTCAGAACTGCTATCCGACAGGACAAAAGAAATCCTTTCAAGTTTGCTGTTCAAGTGACTAACAATGCTGGCATGAATACCAATGAACTTATGTCCAGGGTTAATAGTACTACCAATGAATCCATGGGCCAGTGCATGAACAATCCTACCAATGAACCCATGCAGAGTGTCAATTCACTTACCAGCTATTCCTCAAGTTCAGAGCTGGCCCTAATCACTGAATCATACTCTTCTAGTGATTTTCATGATGAGACCAATTTCCTTAACCAATATCATGTAGGTACCCAATTGATTCGCGGTTGTAAGAGTTTGCTTTTAAAAAAATCAGGTGCCATATCATCCGTCGGATGTCATTAATAGATGGATATTAGAAAACGTAAGCTCCAATAGTCAAAGTAGCTGAACTGACTCATGTTGTCTCGCTTCAGCACATAGAAGTGGATGTTGCAATTACTCACGATGAGGACTGGGCTTCTGTCATAGAAGGAGTAAGTACAATTCTGGTATAGCAGCACTTCTCTTCTGACAAATACAGCACGAAAATGAAATGCCATGGAACTCTGGTCTAATCCAGGGCCTCAAAAGGCATCTCAAAAGACTCAAAACTGTTCAGACCAAGTGTGAGTGCCAATTTGACTTCGAAAGAGACCCGAAAAACTGAGTTATCTCGCTTCTAGCCTATGCCTACTCTTGTTTCTCTGAAGATGAGGATGCCATAAGTTTGCAAACAGACAGCTCAACTACTATGTCACTTCACCAAGTTGACTCGGGTCGCTTGGACTCTCACACAACACCACCTCGCTCTCTCTCTCGACCCTCAACCCCAGCTCACCGGGCGAAGGCTTACCATACCCTTCAGTCGTCGTTTGGCAAGGCATTTCGCGTCGAAAAGAGATGGAAGTTTATAAGAGAAATGGGTTCTGGTGCCTACGGTGTTGTCATGTCCGTCGTGGTTTTGAGCTAGCTACTAAATCCCCGCGACTCTGACTTGACACTCCCCACAGCTCCGCCACAGACGAAATCTCTGGAGAGACCGTCGCCATCAAAGTACGCGGCAGAATTGATCTGCCCATGTTTAACGTTCACCTCTTTCCTTCAGCTCGTCACTGGAGTATCTGAAAAGGTTCAGCTCGCCAAACGAGCTCTGAGAGAGATTGTTCTTCTCAGGCATTTCGCGGCTCATGAAAATATTACAGGTCTCATTGACGTCGACGCGATTTCTCCTGATTTCGATGAAATGTGCGTTGGTCTACGATAGTTTCTCGTTCTTCGGTGCTCACTACCTTTGGGATAGTTACATTTTCATGGAGGTTCGCTCATGTCTTCTCCCCAAAAAATCACCATCAACTGACGTTTCTTTCCGATATGTTTTCTTACGTAGCCCATGGAAGGTGTGTATTATATGTCGTGGCGATGCAAACTGTAAAAGGCTGAACGCTTGCTCTTGTAATAGCTGACCTGCATCAAATAATCAAATCCGGGCAGCATTTGACAAGCGAACACGTCCAGTACTTTTTGTACCAGATCCTTCGAGGTAAGGAAAATCTCTTTTATTTACCATCCAGTCGATCCGACTCTTTCCAGGCATGAAATACATCCACTCTGCCCATGTCCTCCATAGAGACCTAAAACCTGGTAACTTGCTCGTTAATGCCGACTGCGAGCTGAAAATTTGCGATTTCGGTCTTAGCAGAGGGTTTGACGCTGTCCCGGACGAAAATGCCAGCCACCTCACGGAATACGTTGCGACAAGATGGTATCGTGCACCAGGTCCGTCCATACAGCTTTAAGAACAGTCCCTTCCTCATAAAGTCACTGCAGAGATTATGCTCGCTTTCAGGTTAGTTCCTAAAACTCTCTGTATTCTGATCCTATCTTGACAATCAAGTCGTAGACGATACAACACCGCAAGTATGTCAATTTCAGGAAGTGCACTGAAAAGATCTGACCTTTCCGAACTAGTCGACGTCTGGTCAATAGGCTGTATCTTTGCGGAACTTCTACTAGGCAAACCGCTGTTCAAGGGAAAGGAGTGAGTACGGTAGTCTTGGACAATTCCATTTTCTAACCAGTTTGATCTCAGTTATGGTCAGCCACAATTGTGATTTTCAGATACACCTCCTGACCTTACACGTACTCGCTAGTCGACCAGCTAAACAAAATTCTCAATGTGCTCGGTAGGTCTTGAAAGTTTATTAATTTAAAAGTGCTTATTAACTGCTTCGACAGGTTCGCCGGACGATGCAGTTATTCAGAAAATCGGCAGTAATAAGGTACGACAACTTTTGATGAAAAAACTTCAAACAAAGGAATTCAAGTTGCATTGTATCTAAGGCCCAGGCATACGTCAAATCCCTACCTTCAAAGAAGACTGTGCCGTTGGTCAGGATTATTCCTCATGCCGACGTTCAAGGTATGCTAAAATGAGTTATTATCCCCTTCAAAAAACTTATTCAAACCTACAGCTCTCGACTTATTAAAGGGAATGCTAAGCTTCGACCCTGATGAACGGATAACAGTCCCCGAGGCGCTTGAGCATCCCTGGCTGGCTGCATATCACGATGTCAATGATGAACCCGAATGTACGCAACCGTTCGATAAATGGCGATACATTGAGACTCTAGAAACAATTGACGATTTTCGGGATGCTCTATGGAACGAAATTCAAGAATATCGCCGAGAGGTCCGCGGCGTGAGCGATTTATCCGGAGAGCCGATTCGGACACTCAGCGGTAGTCGAGGCTCAAAGGCTGAGCAACGGGCGACCAGTGTTACCGAGCGTCCTCCGGATGCCGATATCATCCCTCAGGAAACGGTCTCCGAAGCTTTGTCAAAGACACTGACTGAAGAACCTGCTGAGATGGATCTTGAAGTCGCAAAAGCAGAGGGCAGGGACAGGACAAGGACAACCT